>JAOSYY010000016.1:3970510-3987024 GCA_025727935.1 Hebomoia glaucippe
ACAACCCTTATCACTTAGGGGGATGAAAAATAGATGTTGTCCGATTCTCAGGTCTACTGAATAACTATATAAATTTTTATAAGGTTCGGTCGAGCCGTTTCGGAGGAGTTCGATTACGCACCCCGTGACACGAGAATTTTATATATTAGATAAGCCCCCTACGTGTCCGAGTCAATACAGACACTTCGCCCAGATTAAGGAGAAGGGACCTTATTAATCAGAGGTTTGTTAGCGCGGCTAACCTTCTTTTATGAATAGTTAAGCTGTATCCTTTACACAGAGAACAAAAAGAGACATATATCGCATAAGTTAGATATATTGATTTAATATAAAGTGAAAAAGCTATTGTTATTACCATTATCAATTACCAGAGATGCCAAATGTTCCATAGTGATATTATTATTGTAATTAAATATTCGTGTTTATTTATCTGTCGTATGTATTTGAAGAACTTAGCCACTTGCAATGAATATTGTTGTGTGTAGAAAGAGACTAGATAAGTATATAGGCTATAATGAAAGAGAATGAAATAAGGGTTTAAATATTGATATTATGCAACTCATGACACTTTTGTTGTTTTCATGACATCACCATTTCAATCATTATAAACTATTATGAATAATATTTTTATGAAAATTAGTATAATATATGAAGAATGAAAGTTTTAAATCTATTCGCTATGTGAGGAATTTTGTTTAGTATTATGAAATAAAAGAAGCCTTATCGCGTTTTATATCAGTTATTGTTTGCCAGTGAAACTTCCGTTCAAATCAATCTAGCCTTGTCGGATCTAGCCACAACATATATCTAAATAAACCATATAATGATTTATTTAGATATAATATATAACACCTAAAATTACCGATATAAATAAAATATGTAACCATTCCAGCATTTTGAAAACTGACTTATTTACATTCGGAAATAACTTTAATCCTAATATGATCTGATACTCATAGTTTGTGAGATCAACATTTTGTAACTGAAATGTTTAATTAAAACCGAGGAAATGTCTGTATAGGAAAAAGAAAAGTAAGAAGCTTACATTTTTTCGGCAAATTTTTCCAATTCTTCTTTGTATAAAAAATTTCGTCACAAACCTCAAGGAATATTAAAAAAAATATATATATATTGGTCTAGCCATAGGTTGGCTTGCAGCTTACGTTTAGCAATTAATTGTAATTCATATATAACAAATTATTTTATAAAACGAAGCTATAAAGTACGGTATTTTCCCCACAACACCGTTCAGAGCAAATACGTACATATCTTTTAAAGGAACAAACGACAGTTGCATACACATACTCGTATAAGTTGATCGTAAAGAACTACAATTTATACATTTTGATTATTCAAATGGAACAGTGCCACATTAAAAAGCTTTTCGGTGTGTTTAAAATAAAATCTACATTCTCATATTACTACCTACTAAACCTTTATTTTCTGCCGATAAAGTATTTAAAGTAAGTGATGGATGTCACTATCACTATGGGACTGTATTTTAAAATTTATTATCATGTCTTATCATAAATTTATCATCGTTACTGCCATAAATTAGCAGACGTTTTTAAATCGTTTTGACTATCACTAAATCTCAGAAACGTACCTACGTATTAGTCTAGGATCCACTGTTCATTTTTAACTTAATTACTATCAAGCTAATATTCCATGAGTGGCTTCATTTTAATGACACGCCCAACAATGTCCTGTACGAAAATTCTCGAACTGCACTTCACGTTTGTTTACTTCATAATTATTAAATTTATGCTTCAGATCTACGAAGGCCTTCGCAACTTTTAAAATGATGCTTGACTATTTTTAATGTAGACTAAAAGTTATAAACACGGTTTGATACAAGGTTAGTGTCGTCTCATAGTAAAATTGATGTTCTAAAATCCAGGTAAGTCCTCTAATACAAAACAGATAAGAATATGTCTTTAAAGCATATACACAAGAATCATAATTCATACTCTCTATGTAAATAGGGATAAGTATTTCTTTTCTTTATTATTTTTATTTAGGTTCTGAATTACAGCTTTTGTTTGAAAATGTATTGCAGAAATTTCAACTCCTTAATTTTAATAAAAATAAGCCATTTTAGTCGAGAGGGGTGAAATATAGGATAACACCTAGTACGGGGAAGTGTTCTTTTCTCAGGTTCGAGATGAAAAAATGAGTATACGCAATAACATTGTCGATTTTATATTTATGTAAGCAACAGAGACGATTTAATCATCTATTTTTATTATCTCTGTAGCTTTAGAGCTACATTTAGCACCGAATAATTTCATCGGAAAAGGTATTTTTAAAATATTTTAGCTTCTATAATAATATAATAATAATTTTGGTGTAACTATTATGTGTCTTTGGTATTCGAATATATTATAGGTACCTACGTTGTTTATATATCATTCCTAAAATGAGCAATATTGGCTCGAAAGACTCACTACTGAGCTAGTACGAGAGCTTTCTTGTTGCCTGCTTTGAATATGTTTTAAATTATTTATTACATAAATCGTAAAAATATAAAATAGAGACATAACGATATCATATCTCGTTTCAACCTTAGTAAGCATAAAGTACTAAGAGAATTTTATTCTTTTACGAGATTCTTTCTAATCAAGTAGTATCTTTACTAAGCAGAAGGATTTTTAAATAGAACACCTTTAATTCTAGTATTGATCACCTAGTGATTCAGTCAGAAGTTCGTGTGGCTCAGATACCAAAACTAACTAACCGTTTCAGAAGCTTGGCTTTACTTTGTACTTTATAGATAGTCTGTCTGTTTGTTTGACTAATTTATTAGCTAAGTATCATTCAAAATCAGGTCTTAGATCATCAAGAGAACGCTTTGCTTCATCTCTCACGTGTGCGTGGCAATTCGTGATCGTCATTAAAACGTTACCAACAATCTGACATCCGTAATGTGTGGAACAATACTTGACAAACGGAAAATTACAGCGCATCGCTAGCTTCACTCACAGCATGTATTATACTCGCTATGGTACCAGCCGCCGGCCGACAGTGGCACGAATAAACCGCGACGAATCGCTTTACCCGCATATTTCCCCAATGATTAAAGCCGCACTCCATTATGCGACTGTAATCATGAAACTATCCACTCTGGCCGCACGCTCAGCTCCTTCACACCCCCGCGTTCATAATAACGGTGTTGCCAGATCGAACTACTCTAATCTGCTTATGTTATTTACGAAATATTCCTTTTCACCGGTTTCTATGTAGAAATGAAATTTTGCCAACTTTATAGCGACTTTTGTTTCAATAATTTATTTAGAATTTCAAGAACGGTCATTACTTATTATGATTACAATTTGCGACGATAAAATTGATATTAATCTTTATCAAACCTTCTTATACAGTTAGTATACAGACAGTACTTAGTAACGCAATATACAAGTATATCTCTTTAGTACTAAGAAACCAATTTATTTCTCTTCATTGCTTGTTTATCGAAAGAAAAGTGATCTGCTTCATACTATGTACGTAACTATGTACTGCTTAAATTCTTATAAAAAATCCACAGCACTCCCAGTGTACAGTCGAGTGGCAATACAGAGAGCGAGATTTCCCGTCGCGATATAGTCGCGAGCCCACATAATTATTTAAGTTAATGATATACTACACCTCTCCATAAATGATTTTTTGCAACGAGTAAAAAAGAGATGCCTTATCCACTCCTACTTCAGTGTGAGAGGGATGGAAGACGGGGTGGTGCCTCCCTCGGCTCAAAGCCTTGGATTATAATATCAGAAGAGGTCTCAGTTTGCGGCGGGCTGTTTCAATATCACTTATGTATTACCTAAGGTTGTCACAAGTATATAAACAATATGTTCATTACCGGTGGCAGCGCGAACTCGTAAATGATCCGCCTGACCGTCGGAGCCCTCTACAATAATTACATTTCGCCGCGTTCCACGGATTTTTTGTTAGTTCGTTGTTTGGTGAAGCCGATACCAGTTATTAGTTTCGTTAGTGGCGATTCTATGATCTCATTCACCTCAAAGAAAATATTTTTCATTTTTAATGACCGAAGTGCCCTTGTATTATTCTGTCGACGTTCTTAATAATTGCGTTATAAAAAATAAACAAAATATTATATAGCTGGAAAATGGGCGGGATTGTATGAGTCATCAAAGAAACTTCAGTATTATCTAGAATGACGATGAGAGGTAGTAATTGTGATTTTTCTGAAAATTAATAGGTCAAATTTCGCTGACCATTATTTCATTTCAAGCCCTGGTCTCGGAGCGGGTACTTGAACAACTATTTGTTACTGATGTACACGATTCTTAATAAGCATACGTATCGCCTTAGCCACATTACATCGCTATAACATTATATCGCTCCAATAACTAGACGTGTTCAACGCTTACACATTTCATATACCTACTTCGGTCAAACATTTAAACAACTTCGAATAAAAATAATCATATTAAACTTCATGATGAGTTCTGTTATTATTTTTTTGAAAACAGTGAAATGGTTTTATCGGGCAACCATGAATAATACTAAACCCGAACAGGGAAGAGTACTCTTAGTGACGATGAAAATTACGACAAAATTAATTAAATCTAAATATAATCACAACAAAAAGATATCGAAAGTTACAATAATTCACATTCGTTGGTACACAATATTATTTAATTTTTGTAAATATTAAAAGTACTTTAAATTTATATGTTCTCTGTGTTACACGTGTAAAGCTAGCTTTTAAGTAATGCTTAAATAAAAATACTAACTACCTTAATTTATAAGGTATTTTTTTAAATAAATAAAGCGTCATTAATTTAAAATAAACTTTATCTTCGCCTAAGAAGTATTCGTTATTTAAATATAATTAATTTTAAATTTATCTATACCTAATTTATATGTCAATTCACTGTTAATTTTATTAAATTATTATTATTAAAATATACAAGCCCTTTGTTTGCTACAATTTCACAATTAACCATCTAATCCAATTATAATAAACTTTAGTGTGGTTATAAATTAGACCTTGGCAGTGAACGTAACCTACGTTGTATTGCAAAAAAATCTTGAACGGCGGGAAATCAAGGGATAAAGTTTGTAGTAAGACATTGTTTATCAAGTTCAAAATGGTTATATAAAAAATTCAAATTATGTTGTTAGTACGAAATTAACTGAAATATGTTCAATTATTTAGAAAGTTCCTTTAATGCTGTCAGATATAGAATTTGGTATGTTAGTTTTCATAGAATACATATATATTTATGTATGTATTTACAGCCTACACTAGCCGCTAGGCGATACGACAGAAGTGTAAAAATATTTTAAAATACAATATATGATTTTCTGTGTAAAACTTCACGAGCGTAAACAGTCAATTTGTAATAATTCTTTAACGAAGATAGATGAAGTCGCGGGCAACGGCTAGTCAATATTGTCCACTGGATCATAAGAAAAAATTGAAATTTAGCAAAATGTAAAATAGCCACGGTGACGAAACATCTAAGCATCGCCACATAAAGTACCTACTGTTATATTTCAAGATGCTATTCAATATGTAAATGATTTCCTCTTGTTTACATTTCACACGCGCCCTTCAGTTTAAGAGCCCGACTTCATCTTAGTGTAACTTATACATTTTAATAATCGCTTATTCGATACAAAAAAATATTGTGTATATTAATTATACAATATGTTTGCGTAACATGTAATGATAACAAGCGATTTATTATCAAATAGTCTTTAAGAATAACGGAGAAACATCTGTTGCCTGTGATGTCTTCAGGCATATCTGACGTTTAGTATTCTTCACTGTACAGTAGGTAATTATATAAACAATTATATTAAAAGACAGAGCCTATTTAGATGAGAAGGAGACTTCTCAAAAATGATTTTTAGTAGATAAATTTAAAAATGGTATGATATTACAAATATTTCAATACGGTATGGTTTTGAGCTTAAATAACTCTGTGAAATTTGTACATAGGAATATGAGATTTATACTAATTATTTACGCTAAGCATTTAGTTATATGGCATTTATCACATTCAGAAAGCGAGGAAAGTTTAGTTGTCTTAAAACTTAGATAAAGCTTTTCAAAACTATAGCTAGGTTATGTGTAAAGTATTTTAGAACATTGACTGATGTTTATGTAGTTATCACAATATTTGTTTTGTTTGTCGTGTATACCCTAACCTATACATATAATTAAGATAAAACTTTGGCGAGGTGTAGTACGTAAGCGGGAATATGTAAGCCTTAAAAGTACATAAGATCACGTCAACGCAGTCACGGGCGCCTAATAATACGATACAAATATAAAATATACAATAATACATCATACAATAAATATACATAACAATTTATAATATTCACCTGGACTACCCATTTCGGTTCTTTAATAGGTCGTATTACCAAAGAGTTAAACATCCTCTCATATGTTTTCTTAAAAAAAAGTAACTTAAAAATGGTAGGTTTAGAATTTTGACCGCTTTGCCGTGCCAATTTAGGCCACTAACTTAATTTTTATTCTTAATGCAGCCTTATATATGTTAGATGTCTAGAATAGCGTATTCTATTAGATTAGTCGTTAAAACTGAGTATCATTTAAGTGGACACCTGCTCGGCTGCGTCCCTGATATCGCGACGGACGTGTCATATTTTCTACATACAGGCATATATTTTTAGTGCCGTATGTCGTTTCCATTGACACTTTCCTTTTGTTACAAAAATACATATATCTCGGAATATCATGCAATTTTAGTGGTATAAGGAATAAAAACTTTAAATATAATATAAATTAGTTTTGAAAGTATCTAATTATTATCCTATAATTATGCAGGTACGAAAGGTTTATCGAGTTGTGACGTATACAATAAATTGATATACATTTAGTGTTTGAAGATCGAAAATGTTTATAAATGAAGTGAATCGTGTATATAAAAGATATGTGTTAAAAATATAGTGTGAAAAGAGGCAAAAAGTAACATTCTTTATCTGTTCCTTAATACGTAGAACTTACACGCAAATAAAGTGCTCAAGGATTCAATAAAGTCGTATTAAACTAAACTACAGTAAAATAACTGTCATCAAATCGATTTAAATTTTGATTTATAATGCTGAAAGGCTTCTCAACAACTGACCCGGGATGACAATGCGTTCCCAAAATTAAAAATTGTAACGAATTCTGTAAATTTTTTCGTTTACGTAATACAGGATACTCTTGTAATACATCAACATTTTGATTCGGTTTCTAATAAATAAAATAAGTTCTACGCGTAGACTACTAAATAATATAAAAATGATTTCTCGTCGATGTTTAACTGAAACATCTATATTATATTTAATTCACTTCGTCTTCGCGGTAAATAGCTAACTCCGGACTATATACTTCGCCATGGTCGTGTCGTCACTAGAGGGGGTAAATAGGAGAGGGGGCCGGCCTGCCTTAATGAGAACCGCCTATCACAGCTCGGTACATAGTGTATTCATTAAAAATATCGCAAAATAGACGATATTAGCGACCTGGGTTCCGTAGGCCGACAATATTCAAATGTGGTTGTATTGATATTACTGGAATGGTAATCGGGACCCAGCTTTTGGCATGATTATTCTGGGTCAACGGAGGAGAGATATTTCTATTATATGTTAAAAAAAAAATTCTGTTAGTTACACTTTGAACTATTTAGATTTTGCAAAGCGTGCGGACCTCCAACTGGCCGGCGGGGTATTATAATCAACGCTTTATGTATTTTTAATAAAAACATCAAGCTTCAATATTTTCTACTATAATTATCAGAACTGTGTATATATCCAGATAAAACGTAGTCGATTTTAATTCTATAGTTATAGTTCAATATGAAGTTTATATAAAAAGATAAGCAAACCACGTTATGGAAAAAGGGAGAAAATTTATTTAAAAGCTTATAAATAAACTACATCATATATATAACTATAGGTACATAATATTATAATGCTCGTATACTTTTTGGTCCTAACGTATTTCTGAAGGATTTAAAATTATCACAATTTGTAAACTTTATTTTGAATATTTATTATTTTTATTGCCAAACTCAATTACTTTTATGAAAGACAGCAAACGAACATTAAGTTACTTAGACAATATTTAATACTGGCAACTTTTATTTAAAATTTCTAATTTTAACAAAACAATGAGTAAATGCTGTTGTTACGCTTAATCTACTCAAGAAAGAGCATAAAAAATCGTTAGCTTCACGGTTTATTCAAAAACTAGTGTAAAAAATCAGCCAGAGAGACAATGGTTGTACCTTTTCCGTTCCTTTTACTGTCTATGTATTTCTGATAAGAACATATAAAGTAGATATGCCAATTTTATTTTTTTCATTTTATGTAGAGTGGTGTTCTTTTTAAAACGAAGTATTTAATTTTTAATATCTTATAAATGCATACCTACATGCTCCGCATTATTTACGATTGCATAAATTCTGTCAACGACACAGTATATGTGCAACACCAACCATATATACCATTATTCCGTAAGAGAATGGACATTTTAATAAGTTTTAGAGAACAAAAATAAATTGTTTTTGACGCGATCACTGATTCTCAGCTCTCGAAAGTAGGTACATGCGCCCATAATGCGATAATTCACCGACACCCTCCAAGTTCGGTCCAAAGCGTGAATTATCCAATCAGTATTTGGACGAACTATTACGTTATTATAGACGAGAGGAGACTGACGTCGCTTTTATGTCGCATTAACGTTACTATTACTTTAGAAATACAACATTTTAATAATTAAGTCAGAACCTATTGATGTCAAATTTACTGTTTACAAGACATTTCAAAAAAACAACTAACATCGCATCTGCGTGAAAATTACATTCGTATTTTATTCGTATGTTAGATTTATGCAATTTACATAAGAAATGCAGTGGGTTTTATACAATTTGTCGGTTCAGAACGCCGCCCGGGGAGCCGCCCGCCTTGAATCGACCGTAATTTCTTTCACTTCATCCAATTTCACTTTAAACTTATTCGGAGGGCTTCTAGCTCACAAAGCTTTATTAGAGGTTTAGCAATTCGTTATATTAAATTATGTTCACAGAAAAATGTACATTCGACGAATTCTTTGCCTTCTATGTTTTAATTTGATTTTCTATTTTTTGAAGACAATATTGACTTCTAAAAGCTGCCTTTAGAATTTATGTCTTTTACATATGTAGATTCTGACCCTACACTCTGTTTTGCAATAAATCTATGCAGAACCTCGCCATTTATATAATGGTCTCTAACTTTCATTGCAACCCTTCCGTGTGTACATATACTTTAAGAAGAATTGTCAAAGAATATGACAAAAAATATGTAGTTAAGTATATAATACAACAAGCAGTTGTGTGCAGGAATATAACACGCACCGCCCCCGCGGCGGGCACTGTACGCTGCGAGGAGATTGCGGCCCTTATCATGACACTCGCGGTAGAGGAATGCTTTCAAATTTTCTTGCTACTTTTCTCCGACAAGACTTCAGAAGTTAAGTAGTCCCTGAAATAATAGACCTACCAAGGAAAAATTATTGATTACGATTTTTGTTTTTTGTCACCCTTAGCTGTACGAAAACAATTTTGTTACTTTAATAAATATAACTCTGAGCACTATAACTTTGTAATAAATTTAAACTATGTCATATTTTAGATAAAATAAATGATCACTTTATATTATCAAATTTTTACATAAAAAAAAACCTATTATTTAATTGCGTATTATGAGCAAATTTAAACTAACGTTTAGCATATGTCTTAAAAGTTCTACGAAATACGATTGTCGCTTATCGCGTCGCTCGGGCGTGTAGGAGAAGTCCTGCCGCATTACTTGATAGTGCATTTGATATATTTTTACATTTGCGCACAAAACGCTCATTACGGAATGCATTTGCTAACGAACGAGAATTCTGAGACGTACATAACATAGAGCAGGAGATGGCTCACGGTGTTTTACATTATCTAAAATTGTAGATATTTGTTTATATATTTGTGATATGAGTTTTGTAAAATTAATTAGTAGTTTTCACGTTTGCTATTTTTTTTTTAATTTTATATGATTTATGACAAATACAAAAAAATTATTCATATTTATGGTCTTTATTATACGACAAAGAAAATGATGTTAAGGAATACAAATGCATAAATTTAATGTAGAAGTTGTTCTCATAATTCTATCCGAAATGTCCTAAATACTATGCCCAGAAGCGTAATTTACTACATGGTCGATTACTTATATTAATTCTGTAGAATGTCATCTCTTGCGCTAACGCTCGTAAATGGCCCGGCACATAACTGAGTCTTTGTCTATAGCTAACGACTGAGATCCGCCCAGTAACGAAGCCTCCGTAATGACGGCTGCACGCCCCGCCACCCGCGCCCCCGCCCGAACGTTGACTTGATGCGAATAGTTTTGTTAAGGGCTGCAGTAATCAGCGAGAGTGCTAGTGCGCCCCCTTCCCCCGGCCCGCTATTGTTCATTCTGTTAATGATCTGTTTTGATTCGCTGCTGCCAGGCGCTGTGCGGGCAGCCTCTGTACAACTCGAATACCTACAGTGCCAAGCTTTTATTTACAAATAATTATATAGTTATTTACATAACAATAACATTACACCAGAAATGCAGCAAATTCATGCATCACAAATGTATAAAAAAATGTTTTTAAATATAATATGAACAGCAAAATAAGAAATACAAAGCGTAAAAGTACAAATTCATAATAATATATACACGATGACGTAAAACTCTAAACACAGGGTGAAAACATAATTTTCTATAATAGATGTTCAAATTGAGTAAGGAGCACGACATCAAAATGACTTCAGAGTAATTATTGTTAATGCAAAATAATAGATGACAATCAATAAAAAAGTTTAATCAATGATACAAAACTTATTTATAAACTAAAATCGAAAGAATAATACTCTACAAAAGGAAAATTAGCGTGTGTGCTTACGGGAGTGCTCATTCCTACACCCTGGTATGGTAGAGAATGTTGGGTTGGGCAGAAGAATAATGAAAGCAGAATAACTACGGTTGAAATGAGAGCGTTAAGGGGTTGGTACGTGTGCTGTTAGTCTGAAAAATATAGTGAGAAATAAAATCATACGAGAGAGATGTGGTGTGAGTGAGGATATAATGAAAAAGATCGAGAATGATGAAGGATGCTTGTGTGGCTTGTAGAAAGAATCAATGAGAAAAGGATGACAAAGCAGATATATAAAATACTGCGAAAGGTAAAATCAGAGATGGTCGACCTGTGAGGACGTACTGAGACCAAATCGAGGCTGTCCTAAGGAAAAGACACGTCAAGACTGTTCGTAATCGACGACCATGTATAAAAGCATTAATGGGAGTAGAGGAAGCGAAATGAATTTGTCAGAATTATAGCAGGTGGAAAGCCGTAGTCTCTGCATGTATCTCAGTACGTATGTAAGTAGAATTAGATGTTACAGGAGAAGCCATATACTCGTACATACGCGAAATATATAAGTGCAAAAAGTATTTTCATATGTTTATAATAAAGCAATTGTAAGCAGTCATCTGTACCAGCTATGTTAAACAAGTTGCTTACGTTAACTTCCATATATTGAGTTTTCAGCATGAATAAAAAGCAATAAATATTATAAGTGAGTTATTGAGGCGTGTGGCGCTAAATTACATGTATGCTGCTTCGAATCATAGTATATATATAAATATACTTAGTTCAATACAAAAGAGGTTAGCAGTTATGCCTAAACACATTTATCTTCAGTTAATTTGATTAAAGATTGTGTTGTACATTTTACCTGAATTTACTATGACATCGCATACAAAAGATTTCAACGCAACCTAAGGTAAGTGATATTCATAAGATACCTTATAAGCGAACTTATAGGCGCTCGTGTAGTAACACGCCATAAGAGGCTACCATTGAAAGATAGCTCAATGTGTGATCTTAATTCATTTGGCGTACTTGTTATCTATATAAAAATAACAAGAGAGCGCCGCCCGGTACACGGAGTCGGTATAAATATCAAAGGGCGCACAATTACGACGGTATATAAATAATTCTGTCACGATGACGTCCAATTTCAAAGGTTTTTCTTTCAAAGGAGCTCTCGTTAGCGGGATCCGACAAAATAATATGGAAATATGGAACGAGTGCCTCCTCGCCTCCAGCGGTGGCCGCCTACACCACAGCGCCGCTGGCAACCCGGCGGACACTGTTACTACACTCGGAGCACAAGTACTTGGCACGACAAAATACCTCATATTAAACTCAAGTTAAAAGAGTATATTATACATAACGCTGTTACCTATATATGTGTTCATCTTCACGTGATAATAAACGTTGATTGATTTATAAAAACCTATCTGTACGTAATAATGACGTCACAAAAATCCAGGCAATATCAGGGGAGCGACGCTGCACGGTAATCTCGTTTCATGTATAGTAAATCATACGAAATATTAAAACGTTTCTACAAATTTCCTGCTGCGACGTAATAAATTAAAAAAAGGGGCGAGTGAAGTATGGGGACGACCTTGTACGCGCTAACTGGGCCTCCATACTATTTAGTAAAAATTTCAGTTTTTTAATGCTTGGATATCTATTTAGTTCATAGATGTCATATATAGATTTGCTTTTATAAAATCATAGATTGAGCCCCATCTATGAAAGTTGATTGAAATTCCTACTTACATAATATGATGGCTTATATATAAACTAATGTTGATGTGAGCAACATTACTTATCGTATGATTTCGCGTAACTCAGTGTACCTACACACACATACAGGGTACAAAAAGGCTGCTGGGGTATCAATCAAGCGGTGTCCGCGTCTGACGAGCAGCCAAGTGTATACTTTTGTAGGAGCTTCTTTTGCAATATTTCTATGATCTCTTTGTCACAAGATGAAACGAGGTGCCTCGGTGGCCCCGCGTCATCCGCCCTCAGCCCACCGAAGTGTTTTCCTAAATAATTAAAGCTTACTGAAAATTCTTGTTACGTTTTATATTTTTATTGTAGAAAATGAAATTTGATACCTATAAAAAAATTAACATTGAATTTTGTATAAAAATGTTGGTAGTTGCTTATTGGTATAAGACATTGATGAAGACATAGAAAAATTCCTAAAATTTCTAATACAAAAATATTTTATATATTTAACATTTTTTCGGTAATTGAAAATCATTGTCACTTAACGTCTACATACATATTTTGGAAATATTTTATGCTTTAAGAAAAGTAGACAGGTCTTAAACCAGATTTTATTGTCTCTAACCGTGGTGTTAAATTAAAAAAAAAATCAACACGTTTTATATTTAAAAAATACAAAATAAGTTTGTATAATAATAATATGTAGCAGTGAATTCCTAATCTCCGATAACATTTATTTTATCTATAACATTGTAATAGGCCTTAGCGCTGAGATTTCATGATACAAATAACTTTTTTGATGTTATTTTCAGATGAACCTTAGAATTTTGTTTTGTATACAATGTCCTTAGGACATAGTGTTTCTCATTTCAATGCCCTTTCCTAAACCATCGATTTTACGAACTAAATATATTTTTATTTATTTATTTGACATTCAAAATAAAACAAAAGACATTTTTAGAGTAACATAGTGATAATGTTCAAACTATTTGTAGCTACAATTGAAGAGTTTATGTCTAGAAGAATCCCGATAGATATTCTAAACAGTATTTAATGTGAAAAACACGAAGCTACACTAGCAAATAGGTACAATGTAAGAACATCACAAGATAACAAAAGGAACGTTTTCAAACGTTTCTTAACGGCATTAGATTTCCAAATAACATAAAGCAATAATAAGTATTGCGATCCAATTCGTTAATGTAACTACCGAACGGTCCTTGACGAGTTCGGCTTGAGGTCTCGCTTTAAGTGGATTAGGATCGCTTTTGTTACCGTAATACAACGGCGACAATAGTACCCGTTGCGGCAAACACAACTGTGGAATCTTCACGACAAACCATTTACTTGTATTACAAAATTGTAAAATTTTTAATAAATTATTGTACTAAGCATTTATAAAAATAAGTAGAAAATATACTGGTATATTATAAGTGATTTAGATTGTACAAAATAATAATTAAAATAAGTAAGAAACAGTGTAAATTTAACGCACTTTATTAGCCTTCATATCAAATAAAATATTTTTAAAACACAACTATTTTAAGTCAATTCATTATTAATTTAAGCTGGTTTTTAAGTGCTGACAAAGTTTGTAAGATCTTTGAATGTAAAAATAAATGATAGTCATTAAATAATAACTGATCTAATATGTCTAAGGTCTGGTATAGGTCTCTGGGTTTTGGTATAAAAAGATAGTCAAAATAATTTTTCATGTGGTAAATCTTTAAAATTAAAAAAAAATGATATATATATACTTAACAAACAAACGCAGTAACAGGCATGTCGCTGTATAAATGGAGATATAAAAGCGATTCGTTTAATAAAGTGAGACGAGTTCTTGCGGGCGCTGTACTATACAGTGGGCCCCCCAACCTAATGGCCTGCCCGCGCACACTGAGCTGCGAAATACAAGCTGCTGACACTCACTGCGTCCACTATACATAATCTGTGATAAAAACAGCACTCAATTATTACTTAAATAAGTCTTTTGTTAATTCATTTTATGGTCACGAAGCAAAGACAAGACAGTAGCATAGTTTTTATAAAAACAAATCAAGTGTGTATTACCGTTGCGACGGCTACGCTCGTAGTACAATGCTACGCAAGCTGGTAGAGAGCATATGTGCTTCGTAGCGTAGTAATATCATCGAATTGAATCAATCTTGAAAAGTAAGATAAGATAGTGGTGAAATTAAATACTTATACCTAATTGATTTATTTCAAAAATACTCTTCATGTAACAAAACTATTCAGTAAAGAAAAATTGACGAAAGCTTCGTAGCTTTATGTCGGAAGCGCGTCGCACTCACATCCGACGATTTACGATTTCCTAAAGAGTGCTCTGTCGAGAGCCCTCCACCTAACATCCTCTCTCTCCCCCCCTTCGACTGTCACCACCGCGTGCCTCATCCCGCGATGGCCCGCCTGAAGAGCCTCAAGTCTCCAATCGTTTGCGACGCGAGCCATTGAAGGAATTCTTTCAAATAGTTAAACTCTATATTTTCTAGTTGAACAGAAAGACATTGGATTTCTTGCTTTCAGTAGAAAATTAAATTAACTTATTCAAGTTGAATGGATATAAATTAATTTTCTAGAAGTGTATTTAATGGCTACCGTTTTCGTTACTAGTTTTAGTTACGTATTCAATTTAATATTTTTAAAATGTTAACTATGCACAAATTGATGTTTTTTTAGCTAACTATGACTTACACGCAAATTTATACTTACCGTGGACCGTGGAAATCAATCGCGTAGGAAGTCACATTTATTTAAATTGATTTGAATAAAACTTAAGATATTGCCATTAATGCATTCGTTATTCTACAAAAAGCAATAGAACTCTATCTACATAGAAACTATATGTTGATTAATATGGAAGTTGTTATCTTTTTTATTGACTACCGTAAATCATGTTGGATTTGGTTATTTATATTTTCTAGCATAAGTATATAAAATGTCTTTTCATAATAAGCAAATGGAATTAATGAACATTTGTTAAAAAAAGATATTGATGTCATTAATATTTTATATTTATTTTTCTCTCATATATTTATTTTCTCAACTAGGTTTTTTATAAAATAGATATAAAAGTAAAATACAAAAATAAAAATAGTATAAAAACCCTAATGTGGAAAACCACCAGCAGCGGCGCTTGGCCCAAGCTACCGATGGTTAGGGCCGCAGAGAAAGGAACCTTCTGACAATACGTGTTGTGACCAGGAGTACTGCCTTTTGCATCTGTCTCTTGATCCAACTATGTAGCGAAAGACTTTTTAGATGTTGGTCAAGACTCTTCGCTATGGGACCGTTCACGCTAACTACAATTTTTTTATTATTAAAGGAAATATATACATACGGTGTTCAGTAGGCGCCTTGCGTCCTGAATATCAAATCATGTAGAGCTACGAACTCGGCGCTACGGTAACTTACGTGTTTACTTTCTATACACGCTTGATTTATCATGTAAGCATTTTTTTCTTGAAAACCTTATAATAGCATTGAAGATATTCATATCTGAGTTACAATGCCGTCTTATAAAAGACACGTTCATCAAACGTTACTGCTGTAGATTCTACACCATATTTTAGTTTGGCTAATATAGACCAAATGAGTTAATGCAAGAGAAAGATGGAATTAGTCAGTAAAATATGTCATACATGTGTCAGAATTATAAATAATAAGAATAGAAAAAATATCAATTTATTGAACAACATATTGTATGTTTAGCAATTTTGTAAATTCGAAGTTTAATGTATGTAAATGTAATGTAATGTATTTTATTAACATATCGATGGTTTTCTGACGCAACCTCGTATCTCAGAAATCACTACTTTTCAGGAGAGACAAAAAACGTTTTATA
>JAOSYY010000016.1:3987124-4043811 GCA_025727935.1 Hebomoia glaucippe
ATTGATTAATTTTCCGATTAAATCTCAAAATCGTCAAAAATCGAGTTACGAGGTTGCGTCAGAAAACCATCGATATGTACCTTTCTATTGCTTAAACAATATTCTTAGCATTTAATCTTTAGTCGCTTCTATTATAGGCAATATAGTATATTAAGTAAGCATATAGTATGAATTGTAATATTAGATGTTTCACAAATATGGGGTTCAACTTCTCTTGGTTGTAGAGTGAAGACCTTCTGGTCCAGGTTATTACACAATTTAAACCTCACACATAAAAATCTATCGATAAACAGAAATTTCAAGCTAGCCTGCTTGTCTAGGGCCTATTGAAAGCGTAGAGAAATTGTCCAATTTACTAATAATCGAACGGGACCCCAAGACGCACAGAGCCGGGGTTTAACTCAATCATACCATTGATTGGCAATCTGTTCCCTCACGCAGCCTCCCCTTAACCCCTCCCATACACGTGTAAAAACGCTGCCGCGAGGATTGCTGATTTCTTTCGATTTCGCACGCGCTGGAGTTTAACACTTATCGAATTAGTCACGGATGGATAGAGAGTGATTTGTTACGTAACTACGTACCTCACGGCCATTACAAGGCGAGTAATACACAGCTGTAATGGAACACACACGTGACTATTACACAATTGTAAGATTCAGATGTATGATATGTACCTACATCTATATTTATACTACGACATATTGCATATAGTATTTATGTCGCTGATTTTTAATATCGAAATAGCAATAGTTTTTCTCAATGTATTTATCAGTAGATACCGTACTTCTAACAGAAATACAATTTATAAAAAATATTATCTATCCGTTGGTGTCTCTCTATCTGTCAGTTAGGGCTAATCTCAAAACCGGTTAGAGTGTTTTGACGGGACTTTCACTGCCAATATTTGATGAAGGGCTTTAAAAAAGACTTCTATAGTATTTTCAGCACCATCTTCATTATTTTAATCACCGTCTACATATACACATAACTTCCACGCTGGTGAAACGGCTAGTGTTTAATATATATATTTGCATCTGCCACAAGATATCTCTTTGGTATTTAAGCATAATTCGGCTTTTTTTTTTGGGGGATGTCGCGTTTTTAGCCCGGTGGCTATTAAAACTAACCGGATGTTTTACCCGATACAGCAAGTGTAAAACATAATATGTACGTAATTCAATGATAACTTAAATAAACAAATACATAACGAACAATGAGTGAATTATTAATAGAATAACAAAGCAGCTGCCAAGCTTCTAATTATGTATGGCAATAGAGGGGCAGATGTGGGGGGCGGGGAGCAGGGGACACAATGAAAGCCGTCACGTACAAAGTTATTCTTATCAGTGCATTATGTAAATACACGTTGTCATCGAGGGCGCTGTTGTTTGGTGTGGGTCCGCCCCACCACTCGGTCGTGTAAACAGTTAGATTGGAGTGATAACGTACGTCAAATTATTATTTTTATTACTTGGTGATTAGTTGTGACAGCCCACTTAAATTTGTGTGTTTTTAATAGGTTATTATCAGCAATACGTTATTTGGATTGACAGGCAACGCATCGTTGTTTTGCAGTGTGAGCAAGACGAGACATAGTATGTGGCATGCATTAGTAATATATACTTATAAATGCCACATGCAAAATACTATATATAAACAAAAAACTATAGTCAGAAAGGTCCCTCAAGAAGGTAGTAATGTGTTTTTCAATTAATCGACAGCTAAAAACTTTATGAAATGAAAATGTCCATAATATATTATCTTGGTACCTATCATAAATATGACTTTTGCTATTTATCCTTTAGGTTTTCCCTCTTAAACTGACGTTGTAACAATAAGGATAAATTGGGCCTTGTTGAAAGTATAGGTGACGTATAGGTATTTTTTGTCACAAACATAAATATTGAGGATGGAATTTTCCGCGTTTTTTTTTTTTTAATTATACAACACTATAGTAAACGACAAAATAGTATTTAGTAAAAATTGGTATCTTTTAATAGATATATCAAGTACCTTATACACAAACCAAGATGCGTGTTCCAGCTATTAGTTAGATTAAACAGCATCTATCATATTGCTCTGATGGTTTCTCAATAATTGACAACAAAAATATAAAATTTCAATAGAAAAGTAAAGAGCCTAGACGGGTACACAAAATGGTGCATCTGCTCTGCATAACATAAGGGTTCGTTCGACTAACAATGGCCGTCACATCACGTCTACACCCTTTCAACATAATTGTATAATGACATAACAATCGCTAACACATTTACATACACATCATATGACCTCTGTGAGAGCTAAAGCCTTAGTTAGTTTTGCTGACATTGTTTTTTTGACAGATTTTGTAACGTAATTTGAGTTATGCCCTTCTAATTCTTCATATTTGTTGTATTTTAATAGCAATATGGTTGAAAAAACGAATAAATCATTATTTTTAATAGCCTTAAAGTTATGGAATTGGAACTAATATTCATATAAAACAAACAAGTTTTTAGTTATTTTAGTGCTACGGAACTGCTACAAGGTGTCTACGAGGATTGGATAATCTTACCGTATATCTCAATATATTTTATTAAAACTCTTATATTCGATCAGAAATCTATTCTGAAAAGTTACGTTTTTAGGGATTTCTTATAGATTTAATTTAATACATTTATTTCAATACAACTATGCCGTCGTACAAAAAATTCTGCCGAAATATATGAGATTACGCTTGTCAAAGCAAAACAATCGTTTATTGATAGACATCCGACACGGACATGTCAATAAAGGATTGATCGGTTATCGGATACGCGAGGCACAAAGCGCGGGAAACGTGCGCGCAACACGTCTGTTATTTGTAAATAACTTATCGAATTTCACTCACAACTTTTGGAAATACAACAGCTAGTGTTGGTGTTTTTGACATTTGACACATTATCGGCTACAGAGTATCTTAAATTTAAGAATTCGTCTTGTGTTGCAATTAGAAAAATCGTTAACACGCTGACTCATAAAATAAAATATATCGCTAACTCAATATAGAAAAAAGTAACATGATAAAGACAGAGCGAAAAATGTTTAACCAACTAAAGAATTTATAAATGAGCTCAATTCGGTTAATGAAAAGTTGCGTGAGGATAGCCTGTATACAGACTATTTTATCTGTAGAGCAGATATGACTACAACGTTCTATACGGTAGAAGTTGGCATTTACTGGTATGTAGCATACATTTAAGGATTGAAAACCCATTAAAAAAAGAAATCTTAACTAGATCTATTTAGTTTTCGGTAGATGTTTAATATCAAAGAATTACAATAGGTATATCAATTAATCTCGTATTACTATTAATCGAATAAACTAAGTATATATGTATATACTTGATTATTAGTTACTATATAGTCGTACTTTTACTAATTTTGTCCACCTAAATAACAGGCCATTCTTCTCCTAAAGAAGGTTTTCATTTAATTTTCGATGGATAGGTATGTATACATAAATGTCGTTATGCTTACTGGAAAGTTTTATGATAAAATATTATAAAGTTATTAAATGAAAATATTGATTTTGGTTTAATCGTTGGTCATGAATGTTTAAACCTGAATTTTTGGCAAAAAGATACTTAACTTTTCTTTCAATTCATCATTTCAATAACGTTCTCAAATTGAAATATGCGCTTTTGATAATATTGATACATATACCTACATATTCTAAGGATCTCCCACGGCATTAATGGGATTCTTTGTATATTGGTGATCGAAGCTAGCGAACATCTTTTACTGCTTTTAATAATGTTTGAGTGTTTTATTATCTAAATAAATATTATAATATCCATACAAGTCCAGTGTAATATGCGCATGAGATATAAATAAAACATAAAAGATCCTTTTTGCCGTCTCTCAATCAGCCATAGAATAGATAATAGTGTAAGACTTCTGTTCTAAAAGATCAACATCAACTGAGAAGCAGGTGTGGCTTGGACGAAAAGCGCATAGCTGCCGAGTCACGCAACATTGTTGTAAACTCTTTGTGATCACAAAGCTCTATTGTCGCACCGTGTCGTGTCGTGGCGAGCCCGACCGTCCGCGCTGTCACAATACCGTGTAATGTGTCAATTTGATGGGATTACTGTCTTCACTTCGGACATGTTTTTTTACATTTCAAGTGAGATGTGTTTGCGTTTTTATGAATGATATCTAAGTACATTTAATAGTCTTGAAAAGATTTCTTTATTGTAATAGCTACGAATGCGGAACAATACAAAAACTTTTGTCCAGAATTGTAATATTATATGATTGTTAATAATGCGGCGAGCGATTTTTTATGTTTATAAAAATATCAATTTTATTTCTTTGACGTTTTGAAATTGCTGTAAATATTTTGACGTGCCCTTTGATCTAGTAGATGAAAGACTTCAGTATAATTGATGGGCCGCAAGTTGAAGTCCTGCCTGGTCTAGCATGTTTATGTTAAATTGTCTAATAATTATAAGCACCTCAGGTAAGTAAAAGTTCGTAGTAGGTACTAAAAAGATGGGAGGAATTTTTATGTTTTATGTTTATAGATGGAAAGATCGTGAATTGTAAACGTTATGTCTTACGTCTATGAATTGAAAGAAAAAAAATGTATACAACGAAAAAGTTTCTAAGCCAGTTGTCCAATATATTTGAATAATATATAATGATAAATTAGTCAATTCACATATAATTTCTTTATATTTTTAATTTTTCTAATAGTCAGAAGACGTCCAAGAAATTCAAGCGCTAACTTAGAGCTACGAGATAACGTTAGTTTGTTACAAATTCTCTCTATCTTACGAAGTTTTTAGGGTTTTGTTGTAGGAAAAGCGTAATGAGTTGTCTATTAGTTGATTAGTCACAAGTTTAATATTTAATCTTTGCTGAGAATTAACGAGTGGATATGACTAAAAACTTGTATATTAATTTTACTATCTATCTATACATAACGCACGTAAATGAATCTTCATATAGTCTCTAATCAGTTTAACAAGCTTTCAAATTTCGACCCCGATTAGATTACCCAGCCCGCCATTTGTAAAATCACCCTTCTAAATATTCTTCAATCCAATATATTAAAGAAGCAGAAATGGAATGTACTTCAGCATAATTTTGAAATTCTGACGTCCTCTGATTGGCGGGTGTCAGAATGATGCTGCGCTCTCATTGGTGGATGAGAAAAAAGCGTGCTTTGTGCACCACGATTTATTCACCACTATTAGTTATGGTCGAGTGAGTTGTACAGGGCTGAGACTCGTTATCGATGATCTTATTTCTTTTTGCTTAGAATGATAATTTGTGGTATATATTTACTTAAATAAGACTGGTAAGATTTAAAATCAATCTTTATGCTTGTATCTGTATGTATTAGACAGAAGTTAATACATGACATTGTCGATCCGGCGACCAATTATTTTAACTATTTACGATCTTTATAAATCAGTTTTCGGACAATAAAGATCTTAACCAAGACTAAAAAATAATAAATATATGTTACTTTTCGTTTAACAATTTCTTTCTAGCTTGAGCGATAATTTTAATCTTTCAATTTATTAAACTTTTTTTAAACTTCACATTATTTTGAAAAATATATATTGTTACTAATCATAAATATTAAATATATAATTTAAGTTATTTTTCAAATAAAAAACAAGAATAATTTTAACCATAAATTGATACAAAATTTATTATCGATATTTGAAGTAAGCACCTCACTAGAGTTGTTTACTATTCTCGAGGTATAATGGGACCAGTGGCAGTTGGCAGTTACGTCTCAATCATCCCACCTTTTACTTACACGGGAACGAGATAGAAATACGCATAGTTATAGAATAGAGCGAGATAAAGAATGCATTCGCAATCATTGTGCTTTCCCATATCTTATCCTTGCTTGTGTAAATTCAATCTTACTACTTTATATTTAGAGTTGTATTTCAAGTATTACATGTCGCTATTTCGCTGACAATTTAGCATGTATGTTTTCTTTAGATATGAATGCAAATAGTAATGGCGCATTTTTATTCTGAATGTTTATGTAGAAGAGTGCTCGGGGCGATATGAAAACTGGTAAATACCGACGCCATTTTGTGGCGGGTACCGTCAGCAGAAGGGTTCCGTCCCGCAGAGATTTGAGAAAAATTGTAGATTGTAGTGGAAACTGCGAGGGTGAGTTGCGTGCCCTTTCTTCGCTTCTGTTAGACTTTGCTAAATATTAGGTACGTAGTGAGAACTTACACTGTGAACGAGCTACCAAAGTCAAGAGGTGGAGTATCTAGTCAGAAAGTAACATGTTATAAGATTAGGTGTCAACTAACGTATTCCACAGTTAGAATATGAACGGATATGTGTTGTAAAAAAATAACCTTAGGATAAATCGAGCTGAAATTTCAGATGCATACTTATCCTTAGACATTTCTCAAACCAAACTATTTTAAATAGCTATTCTGTTAGTGACACCTTGGCAGGTCTGTTAATAAATTCTTTAAAAGTAGATGTATTAAATAATATTATACTTACATAGGTCCAATAACTGTTACAAAGCGTCGTGTGAAAATTTACCGTAGACATCTATTGTATGTATTATTAAATCATACCTGTGATATTTGTTTAAAATACATTAAAATGAAGAAAACAATATTCAAACAAAGTACATATTTGTCTGCTAGTGTTTGTAACTTCAAAGCAAAAGACTATTTATAAGAAGAATATTTATTTATCGATATTCATAATTTGATTTAATAGGGCAGCTATGTCATCTACTTTAACACATTATGCCCAAGTATTGTCAACTTTTATTTACGCAATATTAAGAGCATATGAGTAACTAATAGTCTAATTATTTCACCAAAGAGCCGTATACAAAGGTAAGTAGGTGATATGTGCCTCAACCAGATGATTTATAAGAAATTTTTAGTGTTACATTATAAAAAATGTATAAAATCTGTAGGGGTACACATCCCGGCCTCAATATAGTTGACATATTTATTTGTTTTTAAAATTTGCAAATAACACCTGAACAACACAAATGTTATTTATGGGCAACCCGACCCACGTAAAAAATTAAGTTGTTCACAATCCATTAATTTTAACGTGACGTTTAGATAAGTTCAACTTAAGATTAGTTATAACCAATATTTTAATACAAACCTTTTTTTTATAACACTACATTTTTATATTTATGTTGTTTGAGACCCTACTTAGAATATTTCTTTACACTACTGATTTTGTAATGTGTATTGATCATGTTAACTTTTACTCAATGTTTTTAAATTTATTTTTATGTCATTATTTTTCTTATAACAGGGAGAGTGGTGTAGGGGTACACATCCCGGTCTCAACTCTGTGACATGTTTATTATAGTTTTTATGAAAATTACTTAAGACGGCTGCGTCCGTCGAAACATGTTATACTGAACAAATATTCTACAGTCGCCAAGATACCGTTCACGTGTTAACTCGCCTTTCATTCTTTAGTAATTTAATCACCCAATTTCGTCAGTTAGCTTCTTATTTAATTAGGTACTCACATACTTAAAAATCTATCAAAAGGAAGCCTAGCATATAAATATAGACAAATATTTGTACGGCACGATTTTTCTACTTTATTCTAGTACGAATTTCCAATAGAGTGTGAGGTGAAGACTCTAAAACATAGCTGTGTTTTATAGAAGAATGCTATTAGGTACATTGGAAGTGAACTTGTCACGGCATCACGTAGTGAACGTGATAATATTGTTACAGTTCAGACAAAGCCATTATCTCACAATGTTGGGCAGCGCCTCGGGCGGCCGCGGGCGCCTCTGTCCCAAATAAGTTTAATTACTGCGCTAATGCTCATTACTGCCTGCGGTCCTTCAGTGATCCCACCAATCCCTATACAGGGGATGTTACCAAATTAATAAAATTTTGCCTACAATTTTGACCAGTTGACCTGTCTCGTAGATACACAGTATATATTGTTATGTTCGATGAATTATTTAATTATTAAGATTTATATTTATATTTTTTCAGTCATTATTTACTTGTATAGTTTTTTACATGTCCTATGAAGATTTTAAATTCATAGTTCTTTTCAGAGTTCACTGTGAAAAGCTGACGCTTTGAAAGGTAAGGTGTGATTGTTCGACGATGCCTTGACTTAAGCAATATACACAGAACTTCTATTTTGTCCAAATAGATAGTTCAATAGATAGTTGAATCTTTACAAAAGGAAAATTGGTAAAATTTTGTATCTTACTCATATTGTCATGTCTGTAAACCCTTCATGATTTAAGGAACCAATAGTAAAAGTACAAATAGGTTCTCAAAAGATTCTGTATAAATTAGATCGTCTATCGTGATTTCAGCTTAAATGTAGGATTTTAATACAATTTCATATTGTCAACTTCCTGGAAACTTATCCTACGCTTTGAAATAGTTATTATAATAAAAAGTGCATGTTAATTCTAATATTTATGGTAATGTAGCGGTTGAAATTTCCAAAAAGAAACTAAAAATTAAAACAATATTTTATTAACTGTGTCTTATATGTTCTCACATCCAATGGATTCTAAATTCAAATTATATTTGTGTAATAGAGTACGTACCAAAAGATATCTTGGAGTATTTTGTTGTTTTCGATACATTGTAATTGTCTGTTCTGTCTTTGCAACAGCCTGTATATAGAGCTAATGGTGTCAGGATGATCGTCAATATAAATTTGCGATATAGAATAATTCGTTCGTTGCGCGGCCCTGGCGGGGCGGGGGAGCTGGATGCCGCGGTCGAAAGTCACGAACTCACGTACCGTCGCCCGGGGCGATCGCCCGTAGGGCTGCCTCATTAAATGTAAACTTTATTATAAATCCTCACTTCATTACTATTGCGACCCTTATTAGCGACTCGTGCAAACACCGTGTGAAAGTGAAGCAGATATTGTGCTGTACCTAACCCTCTCAGAAGTCTAAGTATAACATATGGATAATATTTTATATATAATCTTCTATTTATAAATTCTCTCTAGCAGTAAGTTACAAATAGGTACATTCTAAAAGATTTAATAAACATTTTCCTTTAGGTTCATCTATAGCTTCTATCTATAGCCGTCTATTGCTTCCCCACCGAAATAGTTTTCTTCACTTTATCTTGATTCTCCGAAACTTTTAACGTAAGGGTCAACTTAATACACGTAACTTTTAGATGTTAAACTTGCTGTGATAATAATAAATTAATTAAAAAAGCAACTGCTGTAAGCATAATAACTTTTAGTTTTTTCTAAACACGTACGTCATTTATTATGAATTATGTAAAGTGTAAAAAACATAATAGAATCGTACAAACAACCTTTTTTTATATATATATATATATGCATACAAGTTGCTACTATAAAAGGCAATGGAGATGTCTCTGAAAGCTTCGCCGTATCTTTCCTCTTAAGAAACTTAGAAAGATGGAAATTTATTTGCGAAAATATAAAGAGTAAGTGATCATGTAGTCCCCGATAACAGTGTGAACCCTTAATATTTATGTTTTTTATGTTAAGATCTAGAATTTAACATAAACAAGTTAAAAGTTCCGTATATATTTCATATATTTGCATAAGAATCTATATCCTCTTTGAATATATAAAATAACAGGTTTCTTTCTGCAGGTTTTACAAAACTGTAGTTCTTGTTCTCGTTGTTAGTTTAACATTGAAATTATTTAAGTTATGATCTATGTGCTCCTCCAATTAAAGTTATACCTTTAGTTACTTGAAATATACTTGCTACTTAAAAATACTGGAAGTATATACTACTATATACTATATAACTCTATTATAATAGTTCAACTTTCACATTAGAAACAAATATAATTATGAATGTATAATATTTCTAAATTATGACAAATGTCTAATCTTCCTTTTCGTCGACGAATAGATTACGAGGAGACGTAGAATGCAGTTCATACTGAATAATCAATATATGAAGATTAAAATTGCAATGATTTCTTTATACTTTACTGTGTGATATTGTCAGCCCTGGTGTCAGCTGGCGGTGTCAAGTTATAACGAGTTTGGACAACTCGCTAATGAGTGACAATCGATGTCACGCTCGTGGCTACTAGCTATCATCACCCTCACGCCTCCACTACCCAGCGTTGTCCACAGGCAAAACTGCAAGCAGTTGAACCACTCCTTATGTACTCTGCAGTTATTCGAAACAAAACAATAGAAATTATATTAACTTAAATGTTAAGATTTTTGATTAGCGAGAATTATTACTATATTTCTCAATAGATACATAAACATAGCCAAGTCTGCACTAGATATTGTTGGATCTCGAAGCTTGTATTTCATTATTTGTTAATCACTAGTCTTTTACGTACGATTTTTATAGTGGTAAGTATCATGTAAATATATATTATATGTATTTATACACCCACACCCACACCCACACCCACACACACACACACACACACACACACACACACACACACACATATATATATATATATCGCGTCAGAGTATGGGAAGTTAGCTTTGTCGTCTCAAATGGTGGTGTGGACGTACGGCAAAAGTGCTGTAGCAAAGGCAAGAAAGCTTCCAAACAATAGCCAACGCACTAGTATCTACGACAGCGTTATTCATCATGAACATAGTTTGTCTATAGTTTGTTACTAGCTAATAGTACTGTCTATTTAATCTATTCTCAGATATATATGTAGTTATAAGTCCTAAATTTAGTTTTAATGTTTTACGGAAATATGCCGATTTCCTATCTTATAACTGTTCATTACAGCACATTGAATTAAATGAATAACATAAAGATTATCGTGTATCAGTGAAAAATAATTTTAGTTGACTTGTAACTTGATGAGTATATACTGGATAGTGTTAGGAATCTGTAACCTAACATAAGTTAAGTTCCTAGATGTAAATTTAGTCGAGGTCCACTACTAAAAAGGTATTTTTATTGAAAAATTCTAATAAGATTTGTTAAAACGCAACCTAACACTATTTGTTTCTTTCCATTTAAAGAATCGAATTATTAAAATGTTGTGCCTTTGCAGAATTCGGGAGTAGCTGGGGTGTAATGTCATCAGAACATAAGAATGAAAAGAAGTCCACTTTTTTACTTACCATCTCATATTTGTTCAAAACATTAGTAGGGTACGGGTGCTCATTCGAGCACGTAGTTGATATATGTAGGTTCATACTAGCTTATAAGTAACTATCTAAACACCAAAAACTAAGTAACTATTAATTAGAATTACAAAGACGATTTCAACAACATATTCTTTACTAAAATTATCATTAAGACGATCCTTTTACATATGCATACGTAATTAAATTTTATATTCCTTAGCTAGTAAGTAGACATAAATATTCAAATGCTATTTCAATAAGAACATTAATTTATCCAACAGTATGCCATGAAGTATACAATGAAAGTCACAGAACTTATCGTAATGGTTAATTAACCATGTAACCCACTTAATAATACAGATTAAATTATATAGACCTCTGATTGGTGGATATGATATACGCAAGCTAATCTAGCGGCGCTCTGATTGGCTGCCGACAACCGCATACCTAATTATTGGCTATAGTAAAACAATTGCCTCGCAAACATTCCAATATGGCGGCGGTAGCGTTCAAGCTTAATTGTTTTCTCCACTGTGAGCTTATTGAACCAGTCGATACTGCATTGTGGCAATTAATAGTCGTTTTCATTTAATGTAGTTTATGAATATAGTAGCTCAAGCTTGCTTTTGGATATCAAGCGAAAATAAATTACTTTGACATAATTGTTAGCAACAAATTAAGCACTAACACGTGTCCACGTTTTATCTCTAGTGATAGGAGTTTGAATTGTGCTGAGTGAAAGTTTTGCGACGATCATTGAACAGGTTGTGTTCGCGAGTTGAAACTGTTTTTCGATATAAGCCTGAGTGGGTGTCAACAATACAACAGTTGGGACCTTCTGACGCCGTCACTAGATACCGCTCTGACGCAGACCTTGTATATTTAGGTAAGTGCGTGTGCTCAAGTACTGATCGCCTTTTAACTTATTAAAAATTTCGAAGAGGTTTTAAATCAGATGACCTTTAAGGACGTGCCTCGTACAGTTTTTAATGATCCTCTGTTTATATCTGAATATTTTGCGGTTATAACCTTACAAATAAGATATCGTGGTTTTCTCAATTATCATAGGTTATTCCTTAATTCGATAAATGAGTCAGTAATTTATAAAATATTTTTTAAATTTATAATAATATAATTATTATATGTACTTCCTAAGAGGAATCAATCTTTTATCCCGATGATTTAATATATTACAAATGAAGACTGCAATGGTTTCTCCAAAAATATCTAAGTAGTGTAAAATCTAATTCACATCTGAGTTTATCAAAGAAAAAGATGATACTTGTATAGTTACGTACTACTATGGATATGAGGCTATTATTACAGTGTGTATGTAGCTAGAAATACTCTAGGTTATAATCAATAAGTTCTTTTTACAGTCCACTTTACTCTTGTTCTCTAATTATTGAGCTATTATAAAATATCAATTCAAAAATGGCTTCCAGTAACACCGGGCTTTATTAATATATCAACTTATTTAAAAACATGACGCAGCAAATTATCTCACTTTATTTGGAATAAGTTGTGTTTTAAGCTGTTAAAACATTTCAGCTGTGAAATAGAACATTTCTAAGCTAATAGAGTGCCAAAATATGTTTGACCGGTAAGCTAAGGTCTGTCTAATGTGCACTCACTCAATAACCAATCAATCGTCGTGGATGGTCTTACAACCCTTCGCCCTCGAACGATAAACTTGACTCTTGTAAGTATTCACTCAACATAATCTCCGTTTAACGCCGAGCACTGTACGCGCACTTGACTTTAGCCGCATCTTGTTATAATATTATTCAGGAGGTAATCAATTTATAAATTTATCTCTACGCATGACGGGTAATATGTTCATAGCGATGCGCGCTCTTACGTAACTTTCAATTATATATTAATATGTACATACTTTAAAAGTAACTACCAATACTTAGGTTCTATCTAGTAATATTCAGATTTCTGTAGGTAATTACTTAAAATTAGTGGTTTACGATAAGTTTGCGATTGCGCTACTTAATAGTATGGTACTATAGTAAAATTTTAAGTATGATCAAGAGTATAAATAGGAAATTGATCGCGCAAACGGCCACGTAAAACATTTGACATTACCAATATAATGAACTTAAACAATTGGCTTTTGAACGGTGGCCCAGCGGTGTAGGTACCTTGTGGAACTTAGTAACACAGTGTACATCATCGTCAAGAATGTATAACTAAAGTTAGTAGACTATAACTTCTTGGTTAGCTGTAAATCGTTTATAAGTTTATTACGGCCGCAACTACACTTGGAGAACTGAATAACAAAACCTGACAAACAAAGCAGTGTAGTAAAGCTCTACTTGTAACTGATGGATCTTAATGTGTAAGGGTTAAACAATAAGTGTGTGAAGCCAGTTCGAGTCGTGACGAGTGCACTTACAGACGGAACAATATCTCCCGCTTACCGACATGCAACAAGTCCGTTTTAACTACTTATAGGGGATTCGTTATATTTCTTTAACTTAAATCCTTTTAATAGTATAACGCAAAGTCGATATTTTCATATGTCTATTTATCCGCAATTTTGTACACTGCGCTATCGACATTTATATAACTTTGTTAGCTTTTGTGGGAGTTCTCTGAAGTGTAATGCTTATAAAATGAGCATATGATATTTGAAAAAACTGAGAAATTTAACAACCAGTAATTATGTTATATAAATTTCTTTTTAGTTTTCATATTACGCATGTTGCTTAAACCTAATGCGGTATGTAAAAAAATGTCTTATGAAATTATATACGTTAACATGGTCTACAAAAAATATATAGTAGGCATGTGTCTATCTACATAAGATGACCCATTGAAAACATATTTATTATTTACTTGAAAATCACGCACATGCACACACAAAAATGATTATTTTAAGCTCTAGCTAAGAATTTAATAAACCTTAATCCTTATTTAGCTAAGATAAATACTTCTTGTATTTTATAAACGTACTTTAATTACCTGTTTTTGTACTTTAGTTGCCTGTTTTTGTATACCGATAAAATTATGTCTTAGATGCAAAGACGGGGCCGGTCGTAGGTCTTTTATAAACGAGGTATATATCTGAAGAAATTTTTATCCTTATAGTTAATAAATAAATTTGAAAATATATATTAAAAAACTTGTATTGTTAGGAATTCTGCTGCCACTTGCCCGCCATATTTTATTACATTTCTTTATTCTATTATCTACCTGTGTATTACTAACCATTAGCAGTTAACAACTAAAGTCAATGTTACTGAAAAAGGCATTTCCTATGTTAGCTTAATTATGAATGTCAGATAATTGTAAATATAAAATGAACATGAACAGTATTCGTTTGCTATTATTAATAATAGTAAATATATGTTTAGTTTCAGAAGATGTGTATCTATTCATATAGTTCTTTTAAATAATAATGCTTAAACGTAATTGTATTTATTTATATGCAAATACTATGAAATTTCAAATAAAAAATTATATTTACCTTCAACTATTCGAGAATTGCTGAAAAAAATACTCAAAAGCATTACGCAATTTTCAGCAATTAAAATAACTAAATGTTTTGTTCTGCGCCTTGGCGACGCACTTAGCGTTGTGTTTATTTAATTCAAAAGAATTAATTATGTAACTAATGGTACGAAAATTAAATCTTTAACATACAAAATTCAAGCGGCGTTTATAATTAAATTTTAATTATGCTTCAGTAATATTATGTACATTTAGTTTTCAAACTCTACTTAGCTTTGTTCACGAATTCAAACTACGTTTTGAGAAGTGCGAACGTCGAAGGCAAATCTAGCAATGCGGTAGGTATACAATATATCGTAACAAACATATTAATTAATACGTATAATTTTTAATGAGAAAAATCAGCAAGGTGTGGGTAGCGGGTAGTGGGCCGCAGCGCGCCGCTCGAGCCACGCCTTCGCCCTCGCTAAGGTTTTTAATCAAGCCTCCTGTCATTAGTATGCGGTATAATGGAGGCGCATACAAGACGCGCGCCCGGCGTCACCCTCCGCGCATTAAACACTTTGCGCTCTCTATTGTGCATTATTACGTGAGTGCGTCGAATGTGCCCTAGACTTGCGAGCACTTGGAGGGACTTGGCGACCACTCGCAGCTTTGAGCACTAGCGGTCGACACGCGTCGCATTCTCTAAGATATTCCTTAAGGAGTTGAGCGCTTACTTAAAATCATTATATACTCGAAACTAACAGACTGTGTTTTACTTTATCTATAATAAAAGTTTGGTATTCCTAAAAAATAGTGTCATAGAGTGTGTATTAGGTATAACTGAAACCAATATTGCAAAAGGACGATTTGTTTATTATTTTGTCAGTATTTGTATATTATACGAATAGGCCGTGTTCCAAACTCCAAATCATACAAATATATTTTGAGACAATTTTAGATGGAGAATAAGAATTGATGTTTAATAAAGTTATTGTTAGTAAACTTGTGTCTCGGCTTTTAGGATAAATTACTTAACACGTATTTAGTTTTTAAACTAATCTTGCTCTGTACAAATTAGTAACTTTTCCATTACATCACAGATTAGACTAGCCTATACTCGTAGATTTATATATATATATATGTGTGTGTGTGTGTGTGTCATATAGACCTGATATAGCTTAATGTGAGAACCTTTGCAACACTAAATTTCTCATATTTAAAAGTTGTACAACTTCAAACATACGGGTTTAAGTAAGTAGAAGATACAATATACATACATATACAATTTTATAGTCATCAATTTAAAATATAATCTCTCCAATTGTAATTATTTTTACGACATCTTACAAAATGAAGAAAAATAAAATACAAGCCTTATTTTTTTATATTTGTTTTAAATTTTATTCAATACTAGCCAATGCCCCTGGCTTTATTGGCGTTGGTAACATAACATTACAATAATTATTAATATTTATATATATGCACAATATAATATGCTAGTGTTATTTTGTTATTATTAGCTGTATACAGAAGTGGTGACTATAAAACTTAATTCAGAATGAACGATATGCAAAAGGCTAGAGAAGAACAAATATTCACCTTTCAACAGTACTTGTTGTAGTTTGAACGACAATAATTAATTTCATTCTACCGTCGTTGTAAAAGTAGAATGAAATTTATTATTGTCGTTGTCTATTAAGTATCATTAACTAGATGTTATCGAAACTTATGTATATATACTATACATATATTTAACAAAAACATAAATAATTCACGTTTGAACACTTTTGTCGTGTCGCTCAACAGATTCTGAAAATTATCTTTAATATAATGTTACTTTTAAGATTTACGCTCTTCATATTATGACATACATATGTGACAGTATTGTTAATGCTTCTAATAAATATACCCATGACACCATAATATGTGCTTCTGGATCTGTCTTAGATATACGAATAAGGTAACGAAACGAATCTTGTAAAAGAATTTGTTTGGTAATGAACTCCGAATCAACAATGAGGCATAGTCCATTTGTACTTTATTGTAGGGATGGATTGGCGCTTTTACTATTAAATCATAACAATGAAATTATGAAACAAAAACATATTTCAGTTACGGTGAATATGCATTTTTCTATAAGACATGATGACAGTAATATTTAATTCCTTTTATACGTTTTTTATCTAAGTACCAAGTAATAGTCATTGTCGACATTAAATCTAATTATTAAAAAACACATTTCTATAATATAGCTATGTTACCTTGAAAAAGAAGACATTCAATTTCTATAAAAATAGATACAACATTACTGATGCGGTTTTATACGAGTATAAGACATATTATAAGCATTCTAGTAAATAAATATCTTAGAGGAAAGATGTAGTCACGTATTTAAGATATCTTATATTGTTTTGATCTGAATCTTTTCAAAGCATAAACCATTACAAAATAGACAGATGTGACACTTTACCTTTAACGGTATTTAGATAAGATAACATTATACTAAAAATTAATAAATACTGTACATTTCCTTTTATTTCTTTGCAATTTTACGTTTTGTTTAGGTTCTGTATTGGTAGACTAGCCTAAGGCGGATTTGATATCAGTATGTGCTGTATAATTGTAGACAAATGTTTGGAATATGAAAAGTTCGAATGAATAACTTAAATTTAAAAGCATATTTGGCATACCAGAACTGTATACTTATTCAATTGTTTCGCTATCATTACCCGTGTCCATTTGAAGTAGAAAGATCAAATTTCAAAGTATCAGGGTCAGCAGCAATCCAAGAATACCAAGAAACAAATGATATTATCTGCTTACAGCAACAAATAGATATATACATATTTTAATAATATCGAAGAATTTACAGCTGCATGTAATCTTTTGCAGTCTGTCTGTTGCTAATATCGGAAAATGTATACTACTACTTAGAAAGCAAAACTGAAAACTTTTGAAACAAGTCGAATAGAAACTATACTTGATATTAACAAAAACTGAGAGAAAGTAGATTAATCCATTTTCCGCCGAAAGCAGATAGTTCTATCACTCAGATGTACGGCCAACATTCCAACCAACCAACATGCCAACATTTGTTTTTTTTATAGCATTGTAGAATTATCATACCATAAAAAGCCTTAGCAAGATATAATTTCAAAGTGAGCATACGTAAAACCCATATTGTATCTACCTACTTAGCGGAACCATGATTAGTTTGCCTAAAAATAGATAACAGAAATCTTAAGCGAGTGTGTCTCATCACAAAATGCCTATAACTCAGTTTATCCCGGTCGCATTGAGGTGCACGCCGCAATTATGCACCCCCGGCGCACCCCGGCGCGGGTGTGCGGTGTGGTGGGGGCGAGTGGGGTGTGCGGCTCGCTGGGGGTCTAGAAGGGGCGGCGACACTTAATAAAAATGTGTGCGTACCCCCTCGCTGCGTGTGGAGCCGTAATTGAAATTATGAAACAGTCTTTGATTTGTAAGGCTGCGACCACACCACACCCTCGCACTCGCCAGCCGCAGAGTCGAGCGACGGATCAATGATAGCTTTTAATCAATTCGCTTCTTATTTATCCTTGAAATATTCAAAATAAAACTGTATTGGCCATAGCGGTAAGCCACACAGACAGGTCGGCGCCATGAATTTACTAAACTCAAAAATTGGCCAAGATAAAAATCCAATGGTTTATCTAAACAATTAATGTTATAGTTGTAATTGCATCACGGACAATTAAGAGGAACAATTTAATAAATTTAATAATAAATGTCACTACATTTAATAATAAAGCACATATCTTAGTTAAAGTTATAAAACAACGTATCTAGTTTCATTTACAGGTATTCTTGTATGTTGTCTATTTTTGAAATTTCGTTTTCAGTACCTCCAACGTTTATTATACATGAGTAAATAGTGATATAAACATTTTCCTTATCCGTGACTATGGACGTTGAAAACCTAGCGAAACGTCGAGGAATTAGTTTTTAAATATGGAAACTGTATAATTCCATAACTTTACAATTTAATTTCTATTAATCAATCTATCTATCCAATTCAACTCTTCCGTCAAAATTTTATTTTGACTATTATAGTATTTAAGATTAGAAAAAAAGTTATGGCATCTTTGGTATAGGTACCAAAACTTAGTGTTATAGTATAGTACATGTTACGTTTTTCTTTACAATGTAACACTTCCATACGACAGAACTAGGTTATTACTGAATTTTTAGATTTCATTACGTCTATTGTATGTCCAATCAAAAGAAGTAGACAAAAAAATAGTTTTGTACGACGATTTTTCATTATTTTAATTAAAGATAAGCAGCCCGCAACTAATAATTGAAAATTGACATACCGTACTTATGTTGTAAGAAAGTAGCCAAATAAAGTGATATAAGTTATAAAAATTTCTTAAACTTAATTAATTTTTTACTTAACATAGGTAGTAGGAGTTTAAAAGTTAAGATAATTTCTTATCTTAACTTTTATCGTCGTTTGTATCGTCGTACAAAACTACTTTTTTGTCTACTTCTTTTAACCCGTGCAAAATATTTAATACTGTATTCATCATCGTTTAGACGTGTTTTAATTTTTTTTTATACATTCAATGTAAAAAAAACCTGTATAGCAAGCAATGTGGTGAAATTCAAAGAGCCGAATTCAAATAAAGAAAAAAATTACATAGCAACATTATTATTTAAAGACATAAAAATCAAGGAAAGATTTAAAAAGTAGTTTAGTCATGTGAAAATGTTCATCAAAACTAAAAATATTGATGAAGTTACATTGTAAACAAAATAAACATGAAAATCTATTCATTTGTTTTGGAGGTACAATACGCAAACCTCTCTTCTTAGGTTGGTGAGAAATAAATGAATGATTCTACAATTTACAAATGCTTCAATAAAAATTTATATGCCACATCAACTACCGTAAAGTGTTAAAAATTATGTATATTCTTAATGAAAATTAAAATCTTGAAACGGCGAATTAAATAACAGACTGTCTAATTTATGTATCTTTTAGAAGCGTATAAAACTTTTATTTATAATTAGGTCTAAAATAATACAATGTTGTTAGGGTTCCTAATTTTCTCGGAAAAATAAGTGACTTTAAACTCCTTTCAGAACTTAACTGCACTTTAAATTCAGCTTTAAGACTTGTCAAAGGTTTTTTAAAAAACTTTCAATCTAAACTCAAGTATTGATCTTGAGTCGCATTCAAAGTTACAGGCATATTATGTTACGGGCCGTATATGATATATCACGACTATGTTACATTTGAGGTATATTATCAGGGGCCATCCAAAGAATACAGTTCAAAAAAACGTCCTACTGATTTATTTTGCGAATCGTAAAATGAAAGGTAAGGTGATATTTGCAGATTAGACTCATAATTCGTATTTCTTCATACTGTGTTTTTTGACCTGACCGCTGTTTGGTGACTTGGATGGAAATTTAACATGGCCCTGTCTATTCGTCCGGGAATCGAACGAATATTTTATATTTATTAATCCATTATATATTATAATACTATTAAAAGGACTGCTAGTGTAGGCCCTCCATTTTAGTATACTTTTCTCCTCTAAAGTTCCTTAACAAATTTATAAATAACATACTTATATTATAGTAATATCTTATTAGAATGGGCATAAATCGAATAACCTACATATACCAATTGTGATATTCCAACGTGCACTCTACGGTTATAAAACCTTACCTTCTTTAGTTTTATATATGCCAATTATCTATGAAGGTACCTATGATCATATATAATATTTTTAAATGTAATTAGAGGATAAGATGTCGACAATAAATATAATTTTTTTCTAAATGGATAAGAAACTGTATTTCTCCATAGTTACAACGGAAAGACAATTTCTAAAATTTTTGTCTCTGTCTGTCTGTACAACTTATGTAGGCATATTTTAAGAATTCGATTACTTTACGCAAGTTTCAATATAACAAAGCTTATATTTTGTGTCGATTGTTTCGGTAAAACTGCTAACTTCAAAAAATAAAACGAGAAAGCACATAGAAGGTTGATTATTAGTAGGTAAATAAATTAGAATACACAGGAAGTAAATTTTTTCTGTTTGTACGATGTCTCTGCAGCTATGTGATACTTACTATAGCGGTCAACAGAGGCGAACCCCGCCATCTAGTGACAAACCCTATTAAACTCGTAAATCAGGTCAAGTTATTGTAACTATTTTTCTATAAAATAGGTAGGGTATATTTTAATATGTAAGAAAAAATTATATAGCTCGATGAACCATTCTCAAATGAACTCCCAAAATCATATCATTATATCATTAACTGAACTTTGTAAACATTACAACATTCAATTTGGATACGACATTTAGTTAAAGTAAGTTTAAGGCCAGCAACGTTTTAGTCGGGTGGCTTTGCAGATGTCTTAGCGACGGTAATCACTGAAGATCAGGTGAGTCGTATGGCCTTTCATCTCTCACCACTTAAAAATATCTTTTTTTTTAACATTATGTGTTACTTTCATGTGAAATTAATGAAAGCTAGTTAATATTACTAGTGATCTCTGTTCACGATTCATGCAAAATATACCTAGGTATGATGTTACTTGTGCGTCACAAATTGACGCATTGAAAATATTCAATTGTACAAAATGAGGCAAAATAATTCAATGTCACCTTTTTGCGTATCTAAGGCATTATAATAATAAAAAGTTGTTACGGGCAGTTGAATGTTTTTATCGTACTAAAGCTTATGAAGGTCTTAACTATGTCACGTCTTATATCTTTAATACTTTAAAATAAGTTATGATGATGTGTCCTCTTTGAGGCTCTGTTTATATATATTCCTTGGAACGCCTAAGGTAATTTATATGGTATAGAGTTACAAAATATTGTCTGTAATATGAAATACTGGTAAAAACGAATCGGGTTAAAGTTTCAGATGTTTTAATTAAACAATGTTAGCGCTCTGACATAATTTTATACATTTTAATGTTGTTTTTTCCATAAATTTACTGAGCCGATATTTAAAAAAATAAATAAAAAAAAATCCAGTATGTTCATGAAATATCTGCGTAAAACTATGATATGTGACACATATAAATGTTTAATAAAAACATTAATTTTCAGTATCAAACCGAATTTTTATAAAATGAGTTATTTATGTAGCACATGTAGTCTAATGACTCACCATATTAATAAAAAATTATTTACTGAAACCTAACTTATCAAAGAAAAATCTACTCCTGATTTATAAATCTTCTCGCATCGCATGGGCCTATCAAAATAAATAGTAGGTTATTATTTTACTGAAAATAACTACCTAACCAACTTCCAAGTTCTTAATATTATCGCTTTCTGTATATTTTATTTTCCGAAGTAATTTTTTTTAAATATCTATTGCTTCTAACGACAGCTGAAGCTTGTTTGTAGAGTATAATTTTATTTGTTAAAAATAACGTAGTTACGATAACAAATATTATATAATTTATTCGAATAGCATCAATGCAATGACCAGCTGTATGTTATAAGCCATACATATTAATCAATAAAAATATATCTATTTGTTAGTTATATTTTTACGCATAAAACGCCAAACTTGTTTTGATTTATTTTGGAACATAAAAATTCATATTGATGAGACTTTGAGCCTTCTTTTTTCCCAGTTAGTAACAACCAACACTTAAAATCGGGTACATTAGATTAATCCGCTGGAAAAAATCACAAAAATTCTTATAGGGATTGATGATACTTCATTTTGCATTGGTATATTGATAAAGCCATCTGATTTAAACGAGTTAGCTTAAAATAAATTTTGATTAATATTCAGGAAATTAGATAAACATTAAAACATTACATTATATGTCAAATTCATAAATATAAAAATATAAAAGCAAAGAAAATAATTAGGAGAGTACAAGGAGCGTGTGAACGCAAACACCATTCTGGCGGGCGCGGCGTAACATGACACCGCTCACCACAATATTTGGACCGCTGACACAACGCTGTTGTACTCTTTGAGTCTTTACACCTATACAACTTGAGATATCATTTGTAGGTGTACGGGATGTAAATCGTAGTCAAAACATTGTATTGACGGAACGACTGAGGTTCTATCGGTTAGACATGTTCATTGAGATTATTCTCTATAAATATACGAGCATGAGCATTTTTGTAAGATACCTTAATATTATTTACAAAGATTTGTATGTAACTTTTAATTAGTATTTGGACCGCTTATTTGACTCCTAGACCTCAGGATTTGATAAAGGTAATGTATTCTTAAACCCAAACTTCTGTATAATAAAATTAGCTGTAATTCTTGAAAGAAAAATGCTTTTTTGAAACAAAGAAAGTTTAGTTTTCAGATATTGACGACATTTATTTATTGGACCGTTTATTTTGAAAGTGGTGTAAGTCCATTTTTGAGAAAAATGAGCTATCACGTAATTCATACTTAATTTAATGCATTTTTTTATATATAACTAGTCCGTGTTTAATTTCTCAAAAAATCCCATGTTTTGTACAGCTTTAAATCGGTCGGTAAATGAAATTGCATAATCATCGATTATGAAAGTGGTGTAAGTCCAATTGACAGAGATAGGTGGCATAGCAGATGGATGCCGATCAGTGTTTTGTCATATTTTATTTATTTTATACTAGCTGTGTCCGCGGTTTCAAACATTTGCATTGTTTGTGTTTGCACTACTCGTAACTTAAAAGATAGATATTAAAAAATTAGAGAAATGTATTAGAAAATGTATAGCGCATAAGCTGTGAGAAGAATATAAATACGACAAGGCTGTATGACTCTGTATCTTTGCTCGTATTTTGGCGAATGAAAAAGCAACAAAAACAACAGTAGCGCCATCTTTTTGCAGAAAAATCCGCAATCTTATTACGATTTTTCTAATTTAATATTATTTAGGAGTTGAATTTTTAAATAAAATGTGGCTTATATACTATTCCAATTCATACTCTAGTTGTGTATTAAATTTGAAACCAATCTATTACGTACTTTTGGCGATACCTTTACCCAAAAGAAAACTTACAAATTTTCAGTTTTATAATATTTATAGGATTACATGTCAAGAGGTGCTAATTTAGGTTAGTTATTCTATTTTTTTGTTAAAATGGCTAACTTCATATAAACATCTGATAGTGATATTGGAAAGAACAAATGATAAACCACAATTATCTTAAAACAACTGAAAAATATAAAGACATGTAGCAGCTACTACCCTATACACCTCCAGTGCATCATGCATGTTTTGAAACACTACCACATGCACAGAATAAATAAATTCTTGTAATTAGTATCTTATAATGACAATGTAATTGCCGTCTAAAATAAAATTCTATGTGTTCTTATGCGTATTTGTAAACAAAATTATATTAACATGATGTATATTTTAAGCGATATTTGATTTTTCAAAATTGAAATTAAACGATTTTTACAATTGTCTAATTTTGAAAGTGGTGTAAGTCCATTTACAGCACAAAAATATGTGTTATCGTAGTCTAATTAGCCAAAAACACATTTATATAAACAAATAAAATGTTGATAAAACAATAGAAACAATGCCAGACCTCATATGATGACCTTTAATTTTCTAGAAACAAAAGAAAATGGACTTACACCACTTTCAAAATAAACGGTCCAACTGTTAGTTATTCTCATAATTGAAAACAACGGTTGAGTAGCGCCATTTGTGTATATTGTATTTGGGTTTTCCTATAATTGTCCGTATTATAGTAAAAGTACGTTTTTGTGTCTTCTTATGTATGTCTGACATTTGGCTTAAAATTTTCAAAAACTTATTTATATGCGTTACAGTTTACCGATCCTTTGATTGATTCGTTTTTCTTTAACATATATATTATATATAGAACATATTTTACCACGTAGCTATCATTATTAATATGAGCTTAAAGTTCAGTACAATACCTAAGCAGGTACTTACCAACTTCTTATTATTACATTTTAGTGTTTTATCTGTTTGAACAAAAAAAAAATATTTCATGATATGAGCAATACCATTAGGTACACTAGAAGTTTTGTTTTCAAATACTTAGAAGAGAAGATAAAAATAATTTTTTATTTAGAAATATCCTCATAGAGTTTGAAATAAAAGTTATCAATAATACTAATCCATGTCCTATGAATATACTGACTACAGGACTAATGAAACTGACAGATATAACGTTGTAACTATTAAAAACATTCTACAAATAGCATTGTAATAGAGGACAGTCTTTCCGATTATTATTTAAGTATATAAAGGATATAGAATTCTAAGTATAATGAACAGGTGTCTGTTTTTAAATTAACTTTATTCTTATACATAATCATATTTTTATATTAAATAGTATTCGTGCAACAACCTCTTAAAATAAAAAAATCTATAGTTATTTACTCGAGCAAGTTACCTCCTTAGCTTTATACGAGTTAGATGTGTCTCTCTAAACTTTACCTGGTCTACTGATATATTAAAGAGCAACCAGAGAGCAATTTTGTTATATGTGTTTACTAATATAGTTTTCATGTGTTATTGAACACAAATTTTATAGAAATCGAGGCTCTAATTTTTACTACTGTTATGTTCTATTTTTTAAATTTGTTTGAACAAATTAGATTGTTTAACATCAAATCAATTGAAATAAATCCACTTCAAATAGGTAACTGTATGTTTATTTATCAAAACTGACAAGGGTTTAGATATTACTTAAATATTATATCTTGTTCTGACAACTGGATATTTTTCCATAGTACTAAAATAATTTCATATTTAATGTCGAGCAGCTGTTCTTATTCAAAAAAATATAATGAATATTCTACATAAGTCACGTCGATGCCTCCTATATCTACTAATTTTATTGTAAACATCTTTTCTATAAAATTTGTCCAAAAAATGAAAAAGAGATTGTTTAAAAAGAAATGACAAAATTTGTCGAGTCCCACCGCTTGGTCTCAATGCGGCCTTTAGCGACGCGAAATGAACAAAAAATATTCTTTACAAAACTGTGAATTATATGTGGGCGTAAAAAGAGGTTTCTTTGTTTTAGCGCAGTTTTACCCCCGAATCATATGGCAGGTAGGTAATGATCTATAATGGGATATTATACACTCGTGTGAATTCGCGGACGTAAATTAATACCCCCTCTAGCATTATAGGCCTCCGCCTCGCTCGGGCAGAGCGCGTCCACCCGTCGCGGCCGACCGCCGACCGGCGACCGCGGCAGCTCACTCTTACGATTAATCGAAATTAAATCGACTCGAGTGACTCGAACACTTTAAGCTCTAAGTCGAGGCGCCGCAGTATCAATTCGGTCGGCGCGAGCTCGAGTGGGCGTGTACATCGCCAAGAAATCCGGCCAATAGAGTGCGGTAACAAAATATCCGTATTGGCTATTAGCAGGCTCCGCCCGGTGGCGGTAGCGGGGTGCGCGGCCGAGGGAGCACGTAGCGCTCAGTTCGAGAAGGTCGCGGCTCGTACGCGGAGGGCGGTGAATTAAGATTTTTCATCGGCGAGAACACTTCCGCGGCCCTGAGGGGGGCTCGCTCGTTTTTACACGGCGGCGGGCGGCGCCACGGCCAGATGCGCTCGGCACGTCGCGGTGAGCGGTTGCCGTGTGGTTGAGTAGGACGCGAACGATATCCGGCTGTTTCGAAACTTGACGATTCACTTTACTCACTTTGTAAAAATCGAGTGATCGAACGTTAGTGTCGGTGTCGATAAAATATGTCTAGTTGAGGACAAAAAGGCAAGAATGCAAGCGATGAGCGCCAACACGAGTGCGCCGCGCGCACCCCAGCGGTCACCGTTCGCGATCCAGGAACTGCTGGGTCTGTCGGAGGGCCGCGATGGCCGTGACCGCTACTTCGAAGGACGCGACGAACGCGTACTCAACCTATCAGAAGGAAGGGAGCCGCGTGGACCCTATGCACCGCAGTTTCCACTGCCCGCCTCGGTCGCGAGCCGCGTGGCCTACGCGGCCGCCTTCAACGCGCAAGCGGCCGTCGCCGCTGCTTTTTTGCCAGGTCCACCGCTACTGCATCCACCGCCGGGTAAGTTCTTATAATATTGTCAAAACCCCACTAATCCTCTTCTCTATCCTGACTTTACTAAGCTGCCCGATGCAGTTCCTCTTGCCAAGTGAAAATATATTTAAGTGATTACTTTTTATGTAAAGAAAGTACCCACCTGGTCATTTTCAAAAATATAACTTTACAAATACGTAACTATAAATAATATTTATTTCAATATGGGAATGAAAATGCAAGACCTCGGAGATTTGAGGCGATAAAACAGTTAGGGACACAGGATATTTAGCAAGGCATATTTGTAGCCGTCTACAGGCTTATTTAAATTACTTGTCATATTTAAATTAAATTTAAATATGACAAGTTCATAAGTTAATCAGTAAAAAAAACTAGCCATAATAATTATTTTTAATGCATAGATGTTACATGATAAATCTCCTAAGGAAACAACGAAAGCTTATTTATTTTTACTTATACATTTTCGGACTGATGCAAGGCACTTCGTTTTTATTTGAAGCTTATAAATAATAATGTGTATCGTAGATGGTTGCGAATATGTACACCATTTAATATGGCAAATTGGAACGCTATTTATAACAAATTATTATGAATTTATTACCCTACAAGAAATTTGTCTTCCAAATTAAATAGGTTATCTTGTTCATCGAATATATAAAGTATAATTGTAAATAAAACTTTAATAAAAGCAATTCATCTTATAAGTTAAATTATACAACTCTTGTTTAATTTACACCGTAACACTGACCAATACCAAACGAGTCTATGGTAATTATGTTTTCACAAAAACTTTTAACTGTGAAGTTGCGCTGTCAACGAATTCTACAACTGAAGAGAATTTTAAGTAGTCTAAATAATAAGTAGGTGAGAATAAACCAAACTCGTATAGAATTGAATGCAAAAGTAGTGTTCGCTCGCGCAGTACGCTTTGTGCTTATTAATTAGCGTTTATTTTGTTTTATAATTAGCGTCTTTATTGGGACAAAGCGCTTTGTGAGATGCTGTCGCAGCTCGGATTTCTTTAGAGTAGGCTCGCCTCATGTTATCGTTGCTTCGACTGTCTGTTTTATACAGATAGTATAATATTTGTAACAAATTGAATGCAAAATGATTTAACACTTGAATCAAACACCGCGTAAGATAAGTAAAAGGTTACTCTCCAACTCCATAAAGCTTTATTTTTGAATTAATTAGAAACTATTTATTAATTAATAATAGTGGTATATGATAGACCTAATTGGATATTTACACAAAATATAATAATTAAATATGTGATAAACCGATTTTGTAGCATTTAATTTCATATAAATAAAATGAATAGTTTTATATAAGCTAATAATAATATACTATTATTAATACTTTTTTATAAATAAATTTGATTATGGTAGCGCCTATAGAGTAGATGCCACAAATAATCTTAATAAAATATACAAAAGTAGATATAATAGTAAACATGTTCTTAATTTATTAACGTATTGCATTAACTTGAACGAGTTTTGACATGCTAACTAATAGCTAGTCATATTTATATAATACTCGTAGAACTAAATTTATTTCCAGAAGCAAATTCTTCAACCGTTTAAAGTTCTAGGAAGATCACTATATTCTTTTTACAATTTGCCAAACGGTCGGGTGTTATTTACAAAATTAATAACCTGCTGTATATAATAAAGAACAAGGAGATACTATTAAATATACCTAACGTTATTCATTTACATTTGCATTTACATATGCAAAAGTTGATTAATAGAGCCACTGCGGAAACCAGCCGTGCCGGCGGCGACGGCGGATCTTTTAATCAGTCTTATTTAATATTTATCAATAATATACCAGATAAATCTATAGTATAAATAATTCTACAGTTCATATTTTTCTTTATTTTGTGCGCAAGATAATTTATAATGTAAATTTAGGTAGTACAATTTGTTTACCGATTAGATGTGGTGTTTGTAACCTTCTAATTTGTATGGTAGTATGTTTTATTAATTAATTTTTATTTATTTTTATTGTCTTTTATTAATATATGTAATGCTAAACAATATTATTGAAAGAATAATTGTCTCACCGATTCCGACATAAAAGTAGGTTTTGAAAACGCTTTTAAAATATCAGTTTATCATTTTTTAAAAGTAATTAAAATACAATTCCCGTTTACAGTTTAAAAGTACAGATAAACATTAATATAACTATATCTATAGGAGTATTGTATACCAATACAGAGTGAAAGTCATTGTGTTTCTTTGGTATGCATTGTGTTAAGTATACGAATAAATTTAAATATGAGTTTTTGTACATCTTCTGTCACATTTCAACGTTACAAACTTTCAAAGCAAATATAACAGTATTAAGTATATTTTGTGTTTCTATCGAATATTTACCTGCATGCAAAAAGTATTTTAGATGGATACTTTATAATGAGAAAAACTGGTATAGGTATTTACAATGACAAATTACGTTGGTATAGGTTAGCAAAGAGGTATCCTCCGGCATTATACCGCTTAAACATATGTTATGTAGGGTTTCTCAGGTTGTTTCAATGCAAAGTTATTTTTATTTCTATTATTTTTTAAAATTGGAGTAGGCTAAATGAAAATTGTGGAATTTTTTATAATAAAAAAATACAGATTCGTTTAATCTATTATTATTGTTAGGTCCTTATATGTTAATATTTAGTTTATCAAATATCCTTGGGTTTTGTTTTAGTGAAATAATTTAAACCTAGTAAAACCGATGGTTAGCATTACTTGAAAATAACAAGAGGCAGCCTGCGACTGCTTTAGTGTTTTAAACGTTTAATTTAGCGACCAATCGATATGTACAGGGCGCGGGCCCGAGCCCCATACAAAGCTGTCCCCTCCGGAGGCGCCGCACAAAGAGCCTGTGCTTATCAACATGGTGAAATACTTCAATGATTTATTGCCTAACTTAGTGCTGTCAGCGACTCGATCTATCCTTGTACTAGTGTAGTGTTCTGTTGACCTCTTTACCAACTTTAATCCCACCTCTTATACGATTATTTAAGTTATAGAAGCTTGCATATTTGTTTAACTTAATGTTGTCACAATTCTAGGTTTTAGAGGGACTTGAAAAGTGTTTTTAAAATCATCATATTTTATGAGACATGTCGAAGGAAGAAGTTTTTTTAATAGAGATAAGAAATGTTTTCTTTGACCCGTAGTACGGCATTGCATACATTTTTAACATTTTCACTGGTAATTTTTTAACAGGCAAATGGGTGATCTAAACTATACTCTGCCTTTCTAAAACGATTCTTTCTTGTTTCTTAGGTATTAGAACCTTGGAGGTCTAATGCCAAATGCAATGCCTATACAATTCACGGGAATTTTTAGATGAAGTTAGGTGAGTCAAATTTGATTCATGGCCCATAGGTACACGTGCAGCCGAGACCGCACTGGCCTCCGCGACACCTCCGCACGTAGACAAAACGCTTTTGAAAACCAGTCGCTAAGAAAAGATAAGGGCTGACACCTCGCCCTTTGTGTGCTTAATGTGGACAGAGCGCTGTATTGCGACGCTCGACAATGGGTTAGCTGATCTCATTCAATGTGCTAGTGCCCAGCTTTGTGTATCCGCCATTGATTAGAGGCCGTGGGGCGAGCTGTCGTCGTCGCGGTGACATTGTTTTTGTAATTAGAAATCGATTACTGACATTAAAATACTTGAAGTGTTTTTTTGAGACACGCAAAATCGGTTCCTACTGTTGATTCAATGTAATTTTAATTAAATAAAAAAATAAAAATGAAGTATGAATGTCAAAAGCAGCAAAAAAGCATATTTACCATTAAACAAATAAACTTGAAGAGCAGTCTCAAGGTAAATCGAAATTTCTGTCTTTATTTTTGGATTATATTATTTCTGTGATTTTATGACAACGGACAGACAGCAAAAATTTTTTATAAATAACTTACCGTTATTTAAGAACAGGCTTAAAGAATTTTAAAATAAAAGTTTGTTCTTATGAAATTCCCTTTTTATGGGCATTGATGGAACCTGAATGATCAAAAGCTGAACTAAACAATGCGGGTCAAAATTTAAGCATTTCTTCTACAAAATTATTGATTATCTGTGACCCTCCGAAGGCTACGTTTGACCGTCCATCGCTAGTGTTTGTTCAGCCCATTTATGTTTCTAGGAACTGAAGAAAGAACTTTTTACATAATTTAATGATTATGTAATAATGATTTATTAATAATATACGATACTACTTTTAGAATGTGACTTTTCTGGGGTAAAGTAGTTATGGCCGAGTTATTAATTTAATTTGAAATTTAAATCAATAACGTTCCCAAAGAATGGTATTTAGAACTGTTTTCTTTAGTTAGCATACATTTTAATGTAAGCTTAATGCTGTACCTATCTATGCATTTATATTTAGCTGAAACATTAGTTGTAGTCTTAAATAATTATTATATGTTATGGTAATTACCTAGGCATGGTATACCTACCTATTGTGTTGTGGAAACATATTTAATTTCAACAGATTTCTTATAAATTATAATTATAATAGGTATTATTTGCACATTCTAATACATTTTTGTGTTTCATACATTAATAACAGATAAAAATCAACTTTTATACTTACTTTCTGAAAAATGATGTTACGTCCAAGATAAATATTCGGCTGCGCCCGACGATATCTCAGTATGTACACTTTGCACTAAATTAAATTAAATTAAATTTGATTGTCAAGTCTAAACATCAAACGAATTTTTAAAATTTTCATGAGTAATTTTAAAGGATGAAACGCGTGGAAGAATTATCGAAATGCCGTTAAGGTCAGGATTCCTGTTCAGAGATGTAAAGGTTGTGATGTGAAATATCAAATGTTTTAAATAAAAATTTTCTGCGGCATATCATAAAAATATCTATTAGTGATGTCATGTGACTGAAGATAGTGCAACTAACTAAATTGAAAACCATATTTTACAATCAAATACTTTAATAAATATTTTTACATAAACGCACCTATAGAACAAATTTGTTATTAAATAAAATTTTACGAAATAATAAGACAATCAGACTGACTTTAAAGCATTTAATTCTTGAATTGAACTTCGAAATATGTTGAACTGTAGATGCAGATTATTTTTTTAATTAACAAATAAAACGAGGATACCAAGCAGGCACATTTGTAAATTAAAATAGCTGAAACAAGAATACCACCAAATGTCAATATTCTTTTTTATTTACCAACTATAACATATGAGTAGGGATTGACATTAACATTTAGCTTTATTAACCGGGTCCGGCTGAGTGTAGAGCAGTATAGGGCGGGCAAACATCGATCGCGCTGGAATGTTGCGGAACAAATTAGACAAACACATTAGCAGCGTTATTAGTGAATATATAGGTCCTATACCCAGCTGTAGCTATACGATATTATATATATAGAAGTTAAGAGAATTTACTGATTCACATACAAATACTAAGTTTTTTTCTTTTGACAGCGCCCAAGTACGATAACAAAAAGTAAGGCAAATATTCAGATGAATGTAAAATTTAATAGTTTTACTATCAAAAGAAGTAACTTACGCTTCTTATTAAAATGTAGTTAAAAAACAAATCCATAATTTCAAACATTTATTTTAAGCCCCAAAACACACAGGCCTCTGAACCTACTGTTTTCTAATTTATTCTGCTTCAAGTTATATCTGGTTGGGTATTAACTTTTCTGATGTCATTAGGAGTGTAAGTTACACTCCTATTATTTTATACATTAGTAAGTAAACGTGAAGGTATGTTATTCGTCAGTATATATAGCTTGCGGTGTAAATGTTACCTTATCCGAAAGGGTAGTCGGTTATTGGTCCGCGCCGCTGCTGCGTGCACGCACGCACACTCGCGCGCATACTCACACCTCAACACATATTCGCGAACGCTTAACCCTTTCCATTGCAAACCAGTTTGGTGCGTGGAGTCAGCCAAAAGCGGCGATCGACTACAAATTAATAATTATGAATAACTGATATTTTTATTCAAAACTTGCATATCAGTATAGCCGCCGTATATTAAATATAACTATATATATTTTTATGCGATAGAAAGGCAAACGAGCATATAGTTCAATTATACTTAGCAATTCCTGTCGCCCATGGACCAGCAAGACCATGCACTTCACGACTTTTCCATACGTCAACGATGGTACGTGACCCGGACGGAACTTATAAAAATATTCAATATATGTTACACCCCCGGCAATTTCACTGCGTTGTGCATGAATCACTGCATTGTAGGGCTAAAATTATTGGTGTGGATTGGATTAAAATGTTCTCAATGATTAATATATTTCGGTAAGGAATATAAAAACTATTAAATGTACCTATATAAATTCAAATAAAGATCGATAACTTTTTAAGCTTATGACACTAGCCTGTTCGAAATTGCTTGCGCTCATAACGTGGGCCGCGATTCAAAGCGAGATCCGTGGAGGTGTGAAGTAAGAGCGCTCGGCCCGATATTAGCCGCGCGTTATTCGACACACAAACATTGCACACATATACACACGACGCGACGCAACTGCGACACGACTACCCTGCGTCCGCACGATTCACTAAAATATTCTGGTTATATGTCATTTGTTGTTATCGGAAAATCGTTTAATAAGTAGAATATAATTATAATAATGAATAATACTATACCATTTTCAAAAACAACCAAAGCGATTGTAATTAATGGGTTTTGTTTATACTTCTAGTCTTCTAAAATGTAACATATTTTGCATCTTTAGACTTGACATGCAATATGCATGTGTGTGACGTTAGTTTCACATTAGATATTTTACACTTTCTATTATATTCTGCCGTAGTTGTATATTTTGAAAACATGTCTGATATCTCTAAAGTAGGTGCATAATATATAAATCACGTTCAAATCAAGTTTACAAAACAACATTGAACTTCATTAAAAACAGTTCGAGTTTGATATGATTTTTTATTAAATAAAATTACGCCATCATTCCCAGCCGTGTGTCCGCGAGAGAGCTTACGTAGACAGTGTCTTTGTGCCGCTGCTTTACATATTGTTGTGTGTGATCGATTGATAATCAGATATGCAGATTACTGTCTCGATTCTGTACTCTCACTAAACGGTGGGCAAGCGCCACGTGCAGCATTCACGCTTTGGATGGAGTAATATAATTTTTAAAGTAAGCACACACCTGAGATTGGAATACCACTCAGATTTTATTCTACATAATACGTACTGAAATAATTTGAATTTTCAATATTTCATATAAAAGCACGGTGCGAGAATGCTCGCTAAGGTGTTTGTAACCTGGAGGTTAGGTTTACTATGCAAATAAATAATATCATAATCATTTAAAATCTACTGTGGAGAGAGAAAACGCTTTGGCCAGAGTAACAAACCACTAAACCAACAATTTTTAAATTAGAAAAATAAAGTTTTATTTGGTATATTATGGCGGGTAAGTCTATTAATATTTAAAGTAATTTTCATCTGACCCTATGCTATACATAATTTGTTACAGACTTTTCTTAAAAAAAATCATGTATTAATTTCGACTTGAGTCGTGTTCTTATAGCATCGAATGTCCCTTCATTAAATTGAATATCATCCGTGAGCTTTTGTACGCATTCGTCCTCTGTGGCGCGTGTAGACACGGACGTGTGCGGGTGTGGCGGCGCGGGCGGCGGCGGGCGTGCGGTAATAATGCCGAGAGAAAAGCTCGCGCCTCGACACCTTCGCACAAAGACGACGGCTTTAATAGCTACTTTCACACCACTAGCGCCGCACCCGGAGACGCCTTATGCGACTATTTTAATTGACAATTTTTTTTGCTGATTTTTAAAAGTAGAAAGAACTACCTTCGTAAGACTTGTGTTTCTTAAGGGGTAATAAACAACGGATGATGTCGGTATATAAACTCATATTACATTAACATAATCTCCAAGTATGTTAATATGGCCAATTTTTATAAATCAAACAGCTAATTTAAATAAGGAGTCCTCTAAATAAACCTATATACAAATAGAAGTGGCGCCGCAGTGAATCGAACGTCATGCATACAAACAAATTAATGTAAACACTAAAACATCCCATCGTAACAAACAAACTGTACAATAAGATTTATTTATAAGCTAAAAAACAAACACTAGATCTAGAGAACTCAGTGCTCTCGCGACGTCGAGTTCAATGTGAGCCGCCCGCCCTGCGCCGCCCTACGCCGCCCGAACACCCCACGCTTCTAATTAGCCTGAAAACGAAACTATGGCACCAACATCACGATTTAAACTCTACGAGTCGAAACTTAAAGACTAATTTTGCCTTGAAACGGTAATAATAGAGAGCACTCGACCTCGGAGTGTGAATTTTTTTAGTTTGTTTGTTATTGAGACAGGTGCGAAGGATTCTAAACTATGGGCTAAGGGCTCTCCAGTTAGGCTGTTGAATTGACTAATAAGTGAGAACAATGCGCGCCTCCGCCACCTATGTGCCGCTACAGCCGCCCTACAGCCGCCTTGCAGCTGGCGCTACGTGACGCGGTATAAGCTCTGCACACTTACGTCTTACTCCGCGACCTCCCAACTGCTTCTGCCGTAAGCAGATCAATTCGTTTCAATTTTAGTATTAATGACGCTATTTCATAAATTATTTTATAAATTCTACATTTCTACATTTATCTGTGGATCTGGTATAGAGCTTAATCTTGGATTGAGCTTTTGATTTATAAAATACAAAAAATAAAGTTAGATATATTTTTATTTCCTACGCTTAGCTTAGTTTTGTGACTATCGCTAATAAGAAAATAGAACGTTTATCGAGGAATTAATGAAATAAGAAATTAATTAAGTGGAACATAGAATTGCTGGACATAAAGTCTGTATTAAAATTGGCAAATAACAAAGGGTTGGCACGCAATTTTGTACTTTGAGCTCACAACTTAGAATCTGTAATCGCATAGAATATTTCAAAGAATTTTCCAAACTGGAATACAACCTCATTATAAGAACTCCAATAAATTTTTAGCGTCGTCAGAAGTTTTCAGATCGTATGTCCCTGTCTAGCTGATGTCGTTTACGTATACATCGTCTCACTCGTCGCCCGATTATGATAATATCCCTGGGGCAGAATATAAATTGGGCGCTTATTTACAATGACTTATTAAATGCGCGCGTCTCATGCTTATCGTACTTTTATTTAATAATATTATGTTATTCACTTCTGTTAATATTCTACTCTATCAGTTGTAATTTGAATTTTAAGTACAATAAATACTTCAAGAATTATTTTAATAAAGTTATCTCGATGTCGGTAATGATTTTAGGCATTGAAAACAATCTTGGGATGAATTGTGTTGGCAATAAATGATTATTAAATCTTTAGAAACATCATATAATATTTACTATGAATTCTTTTAAACTTGAATATATGTTTTTATAAGATATTCTGTAGATATAGTTTCTGCAATATGTTTTTATTTGTTTTTATCAATGTGTTTAGTTCATGAAATGTAATGAATGTAGCTGTATTACCGTAAGTAGATGCTCTTCTTTTATTATGAACCTCTAGTAACTTAACCAACTTTGTCAAAATATATTATAAAAGAGTTCCCTTAAAAAGTAAAAATTAAATAGCCGAGATGAAAACTACTTACAAATAGTACATATTTCAATAATGTATCAAGGTAATACTCTTTTTTCGAAGGACAATTAAATAAAACAGAGAGAACTAAGAAGCGCGAGGATCACTGTGGAATGTTTCTAAAAATAAACTCACCCCTACACTTTTGGACTTTTTAAGGCAAGATGGCTTAATTTCGCTTTCTTACAACCTCCATTAGCGAGGTTCGTGGGGGATTAGCATTAGGATAGGGCACGGTTGTTTGTGTGCTCCTTAATTACGGCGGGAAGTTTTTTTTTCTAATTTATGCCTGTTTCAAATCTCGCAAACATTCCGTTAAAGTTACAAAAAAATCAAACATGACTCAAAAGTATGTTTTATTTTAGTGTCCATGCCGTTTGGGCAATTTTAATTAAGCTCAGTTCTTAATTGAGGGAATTACTGAGCATAATTGTACAGTGTTATTTAACGCATCTCTTAAATTCTAAATGTTTTAAGAATTTGAATGTATAGTATAATTGTTGACATACTTGATGAAGATGAGTTGACTATTGCCGTTGGACTTTGATAATTAATAGATACTTTTAAAATTATTATACACTCTATGACGTTGTACGAAACTATTATACAACGAGCTACTAATCTCAACAATAGTCAATGCAGCTGTTAAAATAGTGCGACGATGGAAGCTTGTTAAAATTTTAAATAAACTTCAAGTGCAAACAAGAAATGAAGACATTTTTCGCTACGCAAATGGGTCATAGTTGTATGTTTATTCTGGTTCAATTGGGCTGTTGGCGGCTCTGAAGGAAAGGAAGGGGAGTGGAGCTGCGCGGAGGAGGCAGCCACGGGGCTCACGGCGGCGCCGACTTCATTGTTAATTCACTTTCGAACCGAACCTCGCGATGACAATCGGCTTAAAGTTTGAGGCACAACGAGAGCTCTTGGTGTTCATCTATTTTCGTAATCCAAGATAGTCAGAATAAAATGTAGTTAAAGAAAAATATTTTTTTATAATTACGAAATAGTCATATGTTACGAAATGTAATGAAACTAACAAGAACATTTTAATTTTTATTACATTTAGTTCTAATAATGAATTTTTGAGTTAATATAACAGGAAATAATTAAAAAACTTCATATCATTCATATGTAATGGGGAATAATCATCCTAATGCGGAGACTACTATAGCATAAATTCTGTAATTGTAACAAATAATTTATTATTTCATGTCACACTTGACCCGTTGTAGCGGCATCTTTATCGAAATCGCTGAATTCCGTCACCGTATGAATTCGCTATTTTCTTATTAAACGCAAGCGCAATCCAGCGTTTAATGAGCGTTTCCCGGGGGCAGATTCACAAGGTGCCGTTGCTGATACATTCATTGCAGACTTGCCGCACACGCGCCGCAGTCGCGCCGCTGCCGCACGGTACTTATTCACGCTTTCCAATACGCTTCCTGAATTATGTTTAGATTTGTGTCATTTAAAAAGATCACTACTTTCTCTTGTTGTGAAAGGAACACGCGGGGTGTCCATTTTAACAAATCTTTTTATTTACAGCCGGAAATATTTTGTTTCCTTTACAATTAAACTCGGGACCTTTGGCGTTTATAACATTTGATTAAAGCGTTACTTATGACTATAAAGTGTCTTTATACATATTTTGTATACTTTTTGTATTGCACTAATACAAAAATAACAGCCTGGGGTTTAACTATCGATTAAAAATTAAGAGAGTTAAGCTAAATGTCAGCTGGAGTGTCGAGCGTACACCTGCAGGCCACCCAAAGCCTCCACAGCGAAGTGTAACAAGCACACGGCAACTAAACGCTAACACATTGTATTCATATCTCTGTACGACCATTTTGAGACAACAGTACGCCACATTTCATTCTTCTGCAAAAACGTCTTCAGAATTTACTATGTCCATGAAAAATAATTGCCCCGCACCCGCCTGCATACAACACTGAGCCTTAATGTCGCGGTATAGAGCATATTTTCAAAACGCTCGTAAAATAATGCTAACCAAATATAAGGCATTCTAGTTAGTCGTTTGTTTACAAGCCAAGTGCCAATTGGTTGTTTTTTGTCTTTTTGTCTCGTTATCAACCCGTCACCCCCACCGCCGCCCTCCTTCCCCGGTCCCCAGATTCACGTTGTCACTCAAATGTAAGCGTGAGTTCTCATTAGTTTTTAGAGACAATAGCAAGGTGTTAGGATGTAAGAGAGGCCTGAAACAAACGACTGTTTGTGTTTCCAACAACGCCTGAAGGATGTCAAGAGAAAAGAAAGCTTATTACGTCAGTGCTGTTAGGGAACTCGCTATATTAGTTGGATGGAGTAATTAGCTGCATAACTTAAAGCTCTCCCGTCAATTTCTGATAATTTAATTTATATAAGGTCTCTGAAGGGAATTAATAGATAATTGAATTAATTACCCATCTAATCAAAAAACATAGACTACTTAATGAGGAATAGTGTATCTTATTGATGTTATATTAACTTTCATTAAATACAACAGCTTTATAATGTATTTGTATTTTAGAAAAGCTATAATTTTTTTAAATATACTTATGGAAAAAGCCTTCGGACAATATATAGCGACAAAAATTAAAGGTAAATGGTTAGAGAAGTTACTCCCATAGGGCACCGTGGCATATAAGTAACATTCACTTGAACAGGATTAGACTAGCGCTCCCTCCCGGAATCGCCCGCAGCGCGCGGCGTCACCTTGAAACACCTATGGAATAACTGTACTGTACGATCGACGACAATTTGCAACATAAACAAAAATGTGTGCAAAGGAACTTCGCCTCTATTGTAGAGTGCTTCAGCCTAAATTCGAGTGCGATAATAGCGGTAATCGTGTAAATGCAATGCAGGAAACGTGGTAGCTCGTAATAAACACGTTTTATACTCGAACCGGCTAGCCCACACTGAGCCGCGGGCGCGAGCTTTACGTACGGCTCAGCGGGCCAGCCGCGAGCGGACGGCTGTGGGCCCGTGTGCCCTAGTGCTCACTTCACACGTAGGACAAAGAGCCCTAACTGCCTGCTATTAACCCCGCCCCGCCCCGCCCCGCACCACACCGCACCGCACCGCTCCACGCTCGTTTGCATAGTGATGTTATCGTAAATCTAGACTTGTATCAATTAGTTATAAATTTAGATGTTATCGATACCAAATGTGCCATAGATAAACATGAGTAATTGAAAATCTGTCTTTTTTTATTGCCAAGAGCAAAATCTATCTTTTTCATCTATTTTCCTGGTAGACTAATTCATTTGACGTTAACGTTCCTTTAGATTACCGCGATGTCTTTACATATAAATGTTTGCTTATAAATTTTCGTGAGTTCGCACAACATTTATTGGGTATAAAATACACACAGAGTGACAATACAAATGTTCTTATCGTAGTGCGCTAGTGGCAGTGAAAGCTTAAAACTATCTAAAGCAAATCAATTGTGCAAATCCCATCTCTAGCCCTGTCCCATAGACAATTTGAAACCTAAAGAGTATTTATCATAGAATTCAAATTTCTTCATTTGCGTTTCACTACGCGAAACCGATAAATTTTGCACATGCTATTTTCAACTCTACCTTATTTATTTGAAGGCAAAAAGTCGTATGATAAAGAGCATAATAATTTGTAAAAGTAGTGCCGAGGGCGGTAGACGAAGACGCATCTAGATTGTTTTCAAAATATTTATTCTAGTTTTAATTTTAAAAGAAAAGAAGAATACGACAAACGCTCTTCGATTTCTATCCTAGACAGTCGACACTTCTGGATACAGCAGTACTGAAGGGATCGATTAATTTGAAAAACGAATCAAAGATTTACACTTAAAAATTAAATAAGTAGATCTGCCAACACTTTGCAGACAACTTAATAGACCTAGACATACATTTAACCTATCTCATGAAAAATGAAAATTGTTTCAATTCATTAATTTTATACAAGTAACATTACGCGTCAGCTTTACTTAGAATATATTATTGAAGATCACTTATAGGAATAGAAATTATCTAGTTAGACTGGGCAATACACATTTACAGGACTTCATTTTAATCGATCAAACTGTTTTTGAGATTAGTGTAAATGAATGGGATACCAAATCTTTACCAATATGCTTAGGTACAAAGATAATACAAAACATATTATTTAACATTTTGGCCATACAATATGCCTGTATACATTATAACATTAATACCTTTAGAACAGTCATTAACTATCTAAAATAAGAATGACTTGATGATATAATATGGTTAATAATTCAATGATAGATGTACCTTTATTTTTATTTAGAGTTTAGTCAAAAAGCGTATTAATATGACAAGGATTTAGTGAAGGAGTAATTTTTACTCACTGATATGTACCTAATTATTTATTTTATTTATACTTTAATAACTTATTCTATGTTAATGTCCTATAGTTTAGTCATTTTATTGGTTAAATATTGACTTGAATCTGTAATTAAATATGTGAAATTACATTTTAATACCCCTTTTTAAGAATATTCCGGATAATAAGTGTTAAATTAAGCAATGTCACAGTTCATATCAAGAAGAAATGGAGGATCATAACATTTGAACAAAAGTAGTTATAATGACGCAGGAAAAAGAACGTAGTAAATGAGACATAATGGCATTTTAAAAATATTGATAAGAAAATATTACATATTGCCGCTAAATAGGTACAATTTTTTTATTGCAACTAACAGGTACCTTTTGTATTTATAACTTTTTCTTCAGTTTACTATACATACATTCTATTTAACGGTCACTTTCTTCTTTTCCATTTTAACTTAATTATGTTTTAGGATGTATGTATCACTTCTATAACGTATCTTTATCTATTGTATTATCTGTATCTTTATAACTGTTCTGTTTCCTTAACTAACATAAGTAAAAATGTGGTAATAGAAAAATGTATATTAATATACATTTGCATTAAAATTAGTCCGTTCCGTAGGTACAAGCGTGATCCCTTACACAAAACCTAATTGTAGCTTAATCGACAGCGGGTCGCAAGACGTGGCAGGACACAAAGCGCCCACTCGAAAGGAAGCAGTAATCCCGGTAAGCCGGAGGTGTGGCGCCTGTCACAATATTGTACGTTATTGTAATGTATTTCATCGCGACACCGACGCCTGCGACCCACTCTATTATTTGTAATTGAAGGGTTACCTCAACTATTGTAAAGTATTACAATTACATGCAGAATATAAAAGCTAGCTTATTATTGAAACAGACGGTACTTATGTTCTTATGTAGAAAATATTTTAATTTACCTACCTATTTGGTCCTAATAAATCACAAGAATGCTAGTATTAAAAGTTGAGATTAGAGTAGAATTGGTCTGTCCTTTGAATATTTTAATTAGACAGGAGCTGGTAAAGGAACAGTAAAAGAATATAATTTTTTATACGTTTGTGTGTTTGTCAAATTTATCTTCTCAATTCTTTAATTTGAATGGTTTTATTTTATAGATAAATGAAAAGCAATTATTCTATATGTTTACTTGATCAAATTAATTCCTTAAACACGAAAATCAGCTCTACCAGAACAGACGTACCTAAAAAATAACTTGCCCTATCGAATCTAATCGTTTTAGGAAAAAATTAGGACTCTTTAAACAAAATTTAAAAGTTAGTAAATTGAAATTACGGTTTATTTTGGTACAATAACGCGAGTTTATAAAGGATTTAAATAATTTCTTAATTGTTACTACAGATTTCAAGGATATCTTATTTAATTTTTTTTCGTTTTGACTAGATGAGTGGCGCTTTCGACAATTTTTTTTCCGTTTCACAGAAGTCTGTGTTTGTCCGTTCCCCGCTTAATATTCTCTGTTTCGTTAAACATAACATAATTAATTTGTGATTTTAGGATGCGCTATTGTGAGCTCAAGTGATGCCCAAGTTCAAAATAAAAGGTTGCGACTTGTTAATATTTTTCATATCCACAAATGACTTGAAATATTATTGTTGTGACGCACTTATAAGGCAAAACCACAGCACATTTTTTCGTTTAGATTATAACTATTACAGCTTTTCGTCTATAAATATCAAACAAAGCAACAAAAAAAAGTAATAAATTTTTTAAATATTTTGAAACTTCACAATAGTTTATTTCACCTTTTGATTTCAATAGTATCTATATATGTTGAATTTGTTTTCGATGTTCTATATATTTTTAGGGCGTTTATATGCATACAGCAATAGGTAAGATATATATTACTCTTAGATTCGTATAAAGCTTAATTCAAAAAAATTGAAGTGTCTGTTTGTAATATCAAAATAACTGATATCCATATTCTAAATTCTTAGGAATGTATGTATAAACCGAAAAGAAGGGCACAATTCATATATGTATATATATATCTGCCTCTTCCTTCTAATCGCTATATATGAGTTTTAGTGATATATAATATTATAAGGAGTATCTTAAGCTACTTTTATATCAACAGTAACACGAATCAAATTGTGAAATTCATCATTATCGTTACAATCATTGCCTTAAAAGCAGTATATCTTTAAAATTGACGAGTGTGAATCCAGAGGCAGAGCGAGTACTTAATGAAACCACAATTTTAAGCTCATTTCGTGACATATGAGCGTAATAAATTAATATCCAATAGAACGTGGGGAACAGTTAATTGAAAGCGTTCTGTCCCTAGGACTTGTAATCCGCCAAGAATGCGACGACACAGCCCCACCGACGTAAGCTGAGCCGCCACTGCTGCACGGGTGAGATAGCCGGCGGGTCTTACGAGACTGGCGGCCGGTAACGCCGTCTAATACACATAGCTATTTCAATTACTACCCCCGCATGCCGGCCGCTAATCCGCTAACAAAAGAACGCTTATATTTCGAGTCAATTCTGTTTAATTGAAATTTTATTGCGGACCGAAATAAAGAGATGGCTTAGTCGCGGTTTTAAAGTGCCAACGTTCTTTATGAGACAAATAGATGCCTTTTATTATTTATCTTATGATCCTTTGTGCCTGAGCAACTATTTTAAAAATCTCAGCAACTCTAAACATAAAATTACTATATGCAAAATACAAATAGATATCGAATGAACAAAAAGCTCCTTAATTTGAAGTAGAAAAACTACAAAAAATATCAAAATATATTTTTTAAGGGGGCTTCTATCATATTGATTTCTCTAGATTACGATTTAACTTAGGTTACTTGAGCTATATGTATTTGCATTGTAACGTGTAACCTTTACAAGTTAAACTGAAGTAAGTAATTTAATCAGTAGGTACCGAGGAATATAAGTGCCTAATTACATGGGGAACTTGAATTAATTTTTTTTGGTATTGTCGTATAGTAAGTTTTGCTTTACAAAATGATAGATAAGTTTTTCTTAATAGCTTTGTTTTATTTAGTATTACAAATCATAAAGTTTTAACTCTCTTCTCCCTTACTTGTAACAGGGAATGTAAGCTATTTTTAATGAACAATAATATACGTCAAAATGATAATTTCCTACAAAATAAACCTCTATAAAGGTAGATAAATATATTTGTAATGCGAACATCAAAACCATAAATTCTCATCTTGAAAATTAAGGCAGGAGCTATTGCATATTTTTTAGATTATTCTATCTTAACTTCGCAAATGTTTAATTTAACCTATGACCTCGCTACAACATACATCACTTATTCTTAGATTTTCACTCTTAAGCATTGCTTTACCTGTTAAATTTCATGAACATGCACAATAAATAATTCAGCCAATAATGACCATATTGTCTATATTTAAATCGCCTAAGATGTAAAATAGGTGACCAATAATTTGTACAGAAAATCTTACGTAAGCTACTATGAATCTCGTAATGCTCGTAGACTCGTAGCAGTCTACGCAACGAACTTTGAACATCTATTGTTTGGTCTTTAATATAATTTGATATAATAAATCATTATTACTCATTAGTATTATTCTTAACAACAATTTTATCGAGTAATTAAAAAAAATCAAAAAATGCCATTACACCGAATAAGATGTGGTTATGACACGACAAACACATATCCAAAGAGAAACAAATAGGTATATTAAGTACAAATAGGTACTAAGTGAAATTAATTATTGAAGTATTTTAACTAACATTACTTATTCAATATTTAATATGGAATAATCAATTATTAAAATCACCACCTAATTATTAGTATTTTCTGGCATAATTTTTTTTTCCAATACAATTATTGAAAAATATCCATATTATCAGAAATACGAGTAACGTAGTTCGTAGAACGTAGTTCAAGTTAAAACGTCAAACAGCCTTAAACCTGATTTTATACATGCAAACAAGTAAACTTCGTATAACCTTACCTTCTAAAAAGGATTATTATTTAAAGTTCGCGGCAACTTTCATGTCGTATAACAAAATATACCTACTTCTGATCTAATATAACCAGATATTTAAATATGACTTAAGTAATAGCGAATATACAGTAAGGGACGTCAGGCTAAAGTTTATAGACGCTGCGTGTCCGACTCGTTTACTCGGTTACTTTAATAGATATAATTATAATACTTTAACTTGAGTTAAAAACTCGTTAAATGTTCGAGAATTTCTTGTAAAACCGTAACAAGTTTGAAATCGAGCTGTTTGAAGTTAATCTGGACTGAACTATACTCATTATGGGTTTGGTGAGTTCTTTCGCCGACTTGTTACGATGTAATGTGGGGTAAATGTAATATCGATATAATATGTAACGAGTCTCGCAAAAAAAATAGTTTAATTTACTCTGTACCTGAGACATACGAAGGAGAAGTCACAATGTAAATTAGTGTACGAGTATTTTCATTACAAATAAAATGATAAATCGGGATCTTTTCTTTTCGCGAATGTCGCAGTGCTTACAATTTATGAGTTGTTTCAAATTAATTGCATAGATATTACGCTGAATAGAAGTATTAGCCGCGTCTGACTTGTTTAAAGAAAGAGTTATTGTTGAGTAAGGAACTAATATGTTCATTATTTGTTTTCCACTACATATTTTAAACCTTATTTAATTATTAACACATTATTTGCGAATGTGTCGTATAGGTCCGCTCGTTAGCCCGCCATCTTGGGCAATTGTCATTCACGTCACGTCCCACCTCGCCGCCGCGCCAGCGACACACACTCGACGGCTCATTTAAATAAGCTCTTACAAGAGATTACTTCATTATCCATACATTAGCGCGCCTCTTGTTTTATACTGATAAATCAAACAGCGTTAGCAAGAGACAAGTGACATGCGCGCGAGTGATCTCAAAAAGTCAATGAGCTCATTATTGTACCTACTTGTTGTCAGCAGCTGCAATATGAAACCAACCAATCGTCAGCTGGCAATACCTAAACATATATGGGATATTACCATAAGGCATTACTACCACGAAACTTACGAATAATGAAATCTGAAAGTTAGTCAACAGTAAAAATCTAAGTAGCTCGTACCTATAGGCGCTCCTTTCCAAAATTTTAAACTATCACGTTATATCATTTATCCAAACAAATTAACAACCATGATGATTTTAAAAGACAAATTTCGCTAGCTATCATTGTTAAAAATTCAATAATTTACAAATTATTTTCCCTCTACCAATCAGAAGAGATAATCCTAATAGATTTTTATATTAAAGTAGATTGAGAATATTTAAGATTTTATTTAATATAAAATATAATCGGATTAGAACCCAAGAGTAGTTTAGTAAATAACGTTTTCCACCACTTCACCTCGGGGTCAAGCTGTTTGTAGAGCAAAGTATTAAATTTCTCCATTGCCGTTGACAGACAATGCGCACGAGTGTTTTCACATAATTGAGGAAGTGTTTAACTCTCTTTGTTCACTAAATCGTGAAATTGTGCAAAAAACACCGTCTTAGCTTTCCATTGTCCCACTAAAACGATCCAAATTCGATTCTTTGTGCGTTTGTTTTTATCTGTGCTGAAATTGGATATCTGTGCCATGTGTTCGCCGGCAACACATAATAGATTCCTCTACTCGTTGATGGTACTGTCTGCCGTTGCTTGAGTAAGGGTAACCACATTGATATTAGGGTTTATTAGTAACGGCAACTTTCAAATATTATCCAGGTCGTTTGATCGTCTGTCTGAAATTTCAACAACATTTGAAGTAAGGATTAATGAAACTTATATAAAGCTTAACTTAGATTCTTCTTTCGGGAAAAAGGTTTATTTTATAGTAAGACTACGATTGCACTTCTTTTTATTATTCGTGCTTGAGTTTTATTTGGGTACTTATATTTGTCTCAGTCGTTAATAATATAATATATAATATAATGATTAGGTAAAAGAGCATACATGTCTCCAAAAATTTAATCCAAAGCGCATCGCTAGTATTCTTAAATAACCTACAGTTTGTCTAGCAGAGCATAAATAATACGAAAATAAATATTAAAAGTGGAAAAAGAGATAAAAAACTTTTATTAATATAGCCATGAATAACCTAAAAAAAATCTTGGGACTTGTCAATTTTAAAAAATATCCCGGCAAATAATAGGTTAACTGCTAGTATATAATAAAGCACCAGCACCTAAAATTGCACATATTATTGTAACTTACAGTTATTGTAACTTTAAACAAAAAGGAATTGTTTTAATTAAATACTACAAGTATGTAGAGTAATTAGGTATACTCGTATAGGTATCTCTACCATAGAGAAGCAATGAAAGTATTTTCTTTAAAATAGATAGGTAATTAGTCTTTGAAAGTGTAACTCTACAGAATGATTCAAAATAGTTTTAAAATTTTTAGATGTCAAAAAAATGATTTTTTTGGATTATAGAACTGCTGTATAAAAATTACAATTTCCGTTTAAGGAGCCATATTACTATCTATAATTAAAAGTCCTGTTCCTGATTCAATTTTAAGATCCACATAAAGCTTCCTTTTAATATATTTTCCTATATATATTTTACAAAAGCTTTTGAAAGCTTTATCTAATTTAAGAATATCAGCCAGCCGGGTAACCGGACAACCCTATTCATTAGCTACCATTTGGCCAACAAGATTGTCCAAAAAGATAAATTAGATAATAAAAGTGTGTCAGTTAAAACCGAAATAAAGCAATTTGCCGGTGTCTCGCGGACGACAGGGTGACAGGGTGCCAAGGCGCCAGGGCGCGAGGGCGACGGGCGGGAGGGCTCAGGTGCGACGCGCGCTACCGGCAAATTGAGATTCCTGTAGGAAGTGTTAATTGTTTGTTAGTGAATTAATGCAATTCTTGCAGGTTTCCCGCAAATCAAGTCGCCCTACAGCCCCTCGGCACAGCAGCACCTCACAGGTCAGTACGTTTTGTATTTTGCAATTGTCTTCGTTTCCTTTCCAAGATTCGTGTTGACGTTTGGAATTTTGCTTGTTTAACATGAGTTTAAAGCATTGTGTTTACTATGAGCACATATATTTTGGGGCCCACAATATACCGAATGTATTTATAAGGTTATAGTTAAATCAAGAGAGAAAATAGTAATTAATAAACTTGAAGTGGGCGATATGTCCTGTCTTATTTTAATTGGCTTCTTATAAATAAAGACATTTGAGCTATAAAGTTCGTATAGAATAGACAGATACACATATTTTATTAATAATTTTGGAATTAAAACAAAATCATTCAAAACTCAATTGTCAGTATAAGACTTTCTATTAACGTCTGGCAATAGTTTAAGGGAAATAACGTTCGTACCTATTCAATCAAATTGAATCTTTATTAAAAAATAAATCCTGATGTAATGAAGTGTCTTATCATATGTAAAATAAATTATTTTATTTGGATAGTTCTTGAACTCCCCAGCCGAAATTTATTATTTTGTATTGTTGTATTATTGTTAGTTTGTAAATAACTTAATGCATTTTATAAAACAACATTTTTAACTTAAGTTTATGACCATTTGTTTACTCGAACTATTTCATCAAATGCGAAGCAAGGCACAGGGAAATCTAGTCATTAAAGTTTATCATTATCCGAAAACGAATCTCTCTCTTCATGTGTATCCGACGCTCACCCATCATAGTAATACGAGCTCCTAGGAGCTAGCCGAAGTGGATTCCTATCTAGGAAGTTATATTGAACAATACACGCCACTGATTTAGGAAAGTGGCTGCTGCGGGCGGCAGGAGCGGTCGAGGGCCGCGGGGCGCCTTTTCTATGGGGGGAGCACCTACCCGTCTATACCCCCGTCGCATTCCCCTCGCCTTTGTCTCAGTAATGAATCCGCCAAACACCAAACGTCACCGCGCACGCTCCGAGCCAATACCATAAATCATAAGCTCGTTTCACATTCGATATTATACCCTGACTTGCTTCAGATAGAGTCGGCATTCCTATACATTAGTCGTGTATTACAATATTTGTAGAGGGTGAAGAATTTGCTTAGGTAGGACGTGAGGAAAATATCCTGCAGGATGCAAATTAGAGGAAATAGTTCCGGTGCTCGAATTACGTCATTAGGTTCCGATGCGCGGCCGCCTCGTGCCTGCTGTACTATATTCAATATTTCTTTATAGATTTTTTTAAGAACATCCGATTTTTTAAAATCCACATTACTATCATTTATATTTACTTTAATTTTATTATTATCTCTGCAGCAGTTTATTGTGTAAGGTTTCTTAACAATAAGTATTATTTATAAATGGACTTATCTTCTTGTCAATTAGAAGATAAAGATATCAATCACTTTTGCCTAAATATTGTACTAGATAAACTTGAACCTTAGATTATATGGACACACTACACATTAAGACCCGAGAAATTGTCTTTCTAATTATCTAGACAGCTTTGTACCGAGTTAATTACTTAAAACTTTACTGTAATGTTTACAAAGTTATGGCAACGTTAATTTTGACAGTTATTTACGGTGCAAATGAAAACGTGAGTCAACTGAATGGGATTCATAAAATCTTTCTCTAGCCGCAAGCCACAGTTGAATAGTAATTTGAAATTGTCGAAGAAAGCATGTGACCATTTCATGTGTATTTTCTCTACCCCAGTGAGGTTTATGAAAAGCAACCTGACTGACGAGGGCATGGCAGCCATTTGTAAAAAATTGCCGCCATTTCTACGCGGGAATTTCATATTTGGAACGCCGCGGGGAGGAATTCAGAATTGACATTTCCAACAACATGGCCGCGCTTTTTTATTGTTCCTAAAACAATGAAACCCGATGCTCGTTTCGACTCCTATTGTTTAGAAAGACGCCATTTTTAATTTGGAAATTAGGGTCCCACAGGAATCTATATAAACATAGTACATAATAACTAAATATACCACAGTAAATAACAATAACAGTAAAGAATAAACAATTCGATAAGCATATTATAAAGTTTCATAATTGCAAGAATTCCCTCGTTATAAAGCAAAAGTAGATACTTTCTGTATTCCATATTCATAAAAATAAACAGCACTTATGTGAAACTTATTATCTATATCTTCAACACTATTAAAACCGTTTTTGGTACTTATTAAATACATTCATAAAATTACTTTTTTTAATATATTCATGTATTTATTTACAAACTAGAAGTCCTAATATAGCATCTACATACGTAGTCCGATAAATATTCAGTATATTGTATAATATCTAACCATAAATCGAAAACATTTAGTTCCTCAAAAATTGCACGAAACGGTAATTTTAGATTCTTTAGGATAATGGAATCGGGAATATTGTTATACTGACAGTTTGTGGCTTTTTATATAAATGCGTAAATTCTGAAAATGGAATTACCCTTAATATGTCTTCTTATTTAGGTAAACTAAGGTACTCAGGTATGTAAGTATGTAATGTTTCACACCTTCATACTCTAAAGTTAGGCATGTCTACAAATAAATTACTGGCAATATTGCTATTAACTAAAAATCTATCAATTTAATACAGTAGCAAGATATCTTTCTTGTTATAGTTTAAACACCGTTACGACCCTCGCCACAAATATATGTGACAAAACTAAAAAATCCAATTCCGTTCGAAGTGTCAAAATGACGCTTTCCACACTAGCAGTTAATATAGACATTATTAACCGACACAACGTTATCTGTTACTGCTACATTTGTGAACCTTCCTGTGCGATGTGATCAGCCGAAATTCGTTTCTATTGCCTGTTAATAAGGTGTAGGTCGGCGCGTGAATGCCGCGTGGTGTTGGGTTTCAGAGGCACCGATGTTGTCTCCGCTAAGTGGTGCTGTAACAATAACAAGTATCGGGACGGATCGGATTCTCTTCGGCGTCCTTTCATTTTAGAGCTCTTAATTTTTGACTTTGCTTATTAACGTGGCGCTAGTTCATTGATGATCTTATTTCTTCGTTGAGATATTATGAAACGATTTAATGTGTCGACAGCAGATGTGGGATGAAATTATTGATGCTCGTTACTGTTAACGAGACATAATCAGGGAATATACGAGTATAAAATTTGTGGCTAAGTGCTGGATAACTGTAAGATATGTGTAACGTTTGATATGTTTTTCCTACGATTTATGGCAATTGAGGTGGAAATATGTCTTAAGGAGTTGACGATTAAATGGATGATATATAACGTAATAAATCGAACTATAAGTGATTTGAGCGATGTCTTCTTATAAACCCTAAATCTGCTTAGAATCTGGCGATCGTGTTCATTTATATGGACAAAAAATATGTCTATGGGTTTCATTAAACGTGAAATAGACTACAATTCGTGAATCGATACAATAAATCCGTCTACGACGGGTCTACAGCGCGTGGCGAGCTCTACGCGCGTAGCACTTTAAACAACAAATGATATGGATTTTTGTTTGGCGACGCTACTTCAAACGAACAGTTTTCTATTTGCTACGTTCTCAAAAAATAGAAAATCTAGCAAATTTTCTAATCGACCGAGTCGAATGACTAATATTTGTTAAACCAGCGCGATATGAGTCACATAGAACTCTAGATGGGAATAGAGTCTCGAACGATGCGATTCTAAAAAGGAATTAATAAGCAAAATTCTGTGCAAACAATCTCCCCCAGCTATGCAAGTGATATACTAAGCAAACTGAGAAACAAGTGTCTGGCAAATATACTAAATTGCTAACTAAACGTGTACAGTTACAGGAACATGTGTTGAGTCCCACGATCACACAGACTTCCTAGTATTTGTTATTTATAAGAAATAAAGAATAAAAATAAATATTTTTTAGAATAAATGTAGTTTGGATAGGGCTGTTTTATCGACAACTGTAATTAGACTTGAAATAATTCATGCCACGACCGGTGAGAGACGAAAAATGTGTTGACATTTCACGTAAAAAATTCATACCAGATATAGGCTCGTACATACTTTAAAGTAGAATGAACTGGAATATAATATAAAATCATAGATTTCGCTATGAACCTAGTTTAGGCACAGATCGTAATATTATACATCGTTAATAAATAATAACGTTTTCTTATCTGTAAAAAAATAAATTGCAGCGACAAAATCCAAAGGCAGAAAATATTTTTATGTGTATTGAAATAAAATTTCATCATGTTTTTAAAGAATGAATCGTTTTCTACTAAAATATTTAAAGAAAAATTGAATAACATTGGAAATATCTTTTATAAATGTTCATATAATTTTCATCTGAGAAACCTTATAGAATTGAATTTTTTATTTAAAATGTAATTTGTTTGTTTTGAATCATAATTTTCCTCTTATTTTAAATATTTTATGTGATTTACCTTCACTTTTATATTCTTAGAGTTAATTCTTTGAAATAAATACTTTTCGAAGAATAAAGGAAACATATTTTGTAAAATGCATTTATAAAAAGTTTTGATTTTAATTCTCTTGAAATAACTACAGTAAAATTTTATCTTATAATACATAACATAGCTTACTGCTCTTTTAGTAGCATAAAATATCTGTACCTTATTTTCCTTTGAACGAGTATAATTTCTATGACCTACAAGTGTACTGTATCTAAAACGTAACATTTACAAATGAAACTTTTAATTAAGTTCTCTGATGTAAATATTCTCTTAAAGTGATTTAAACTAATTTTATTTCTAATATTTGTCTTTAAAGTAGTATTTTAAAATTCCATTCGTAAATTATGGTTTCTCGTTGGGAGATATAATTGTATTGTTTCTACTTTGTGTATAAAATCTAATTAATATCAACTTTTTTTTACATACATTATAGGAGGGCAAATGACCATACGGCAAGTGATTACCGTCGCCCATGGACATCAACATGACCAGGGGACTTGGAAACGCGTTGCCGGCTATTCGTCATAACGATACAACTGGCATATTTCTCGTTTTCTTTTATTCGATTTTATTCACAATCTTTGTAATAGGCTTTCGGAGATCAAGGCCATTAGTTACCTCCCTCGTATTATATATTATATTATATCTACAAACGAAGCACCGTGGCTTCACTCTCGTTAATTTAATACCTAAAATATTTTAGTGCCAAGGGGCATCTCGCAAAATCAGTCATATGCCAATAAAACTGAATTTCATAAATTTTACGATGTTGCACGGAACCCTAATTACTTTTTCTAAAATAAAAGTAGCCTATGTTAAGTGCTATAGCTGATTCTCTTTACTATTGTATGTAAAATGAGTAATTAGTATACCGTGGGTGAGTTGAATGAGTCAATTATATATGAATAAATAAATTTTATCCATATACGAGTAGATAGGCAAACCCAGATGTACTAATTAGTAAAGCAATAAAAAGGAGAGACTGAAGACAATACTCAACAAATTAATTCAGTGACGCCAACAATAATATTTTACGATTAGAACAACTCCCTCCACCGCTCTTCTTACCCACCCCTTGATCGAATAATGAAAGTGCCAACCGCTCTCCTTGACATGGCAGAATCACCCTTATTACCATACAGTAAGGCTTGTTAGGTCGCACGTGGGGTTGTCAAGGCTTTTGGCAATATTAAAGGCCCATTAGCAATTATAATGGAGCCGTGAGTGCCTCATTACAGTGTCCGGATGCGAACCGGCTGTCGGGTGCCGGTCACACTGTCGTACCATCTCGCTAAAGATCGATTAAATTGTTCCAAAGTCGGAGAATACAAGGTAATCTCTTGTTACTACTTAATCGATGAAGTAAAGATTACAGTCTTTTTATTTTTAAAATAAAATTTTACAGTAATACGTTTGGTATTATAAGTCTACTTTAAAAAAAAAATAAATGGGAATTTTTAATACTCTAGGAATTTTGAGATTTAAAATACTATGTCAAGTATGAAAACAACTAAAATTTTGTGCAACAATCATTAAAGCTATATGATAACCTATTTTAGAAAGGCTTAACATTATTAGGTTTAAATGAGCGGCTACAAAGGCCTCGTCAGACAGACGTGTGTTATGAATAATGTAGGTACGCACTAGAGGTAAACAGTAGTCTAGTATGTTAAGTGATACATACGGGGGTGCCCTATGTTGCGATCCTCTTCAGAAACAATTTACAGTTGACAGCGACTAGCGGACGCATACACATATTTCGACAGACATACGAGTACACTAAAATTAAATTACCAATTTTGTATAGACTTCCTGCTAAAGTATCCTAATACTATATAAGCCTGGTTTTTTTAAGTAATTTTGTTTTTTTTTTTTTATCAAAGAATAATTATAGATAAACATTATTTGTATAATATAATTCGTTACTTCAATTAAATAATAGTACATACCTAAAACCTAAAACACACATATTAATCTAATAGAACTAGTTTGAATAATATTACATCATTGATGTAATATAAATATGATATTTTTTAACTGCCCTAGTAACAAGGAATTATCAAATCAAACCAAGACATTGTTATTTATGTAGTTGTTTTGCGAAGTTTAAAAAAATACTTTAGGTACCTACATATAAAAATGGTCTTTTCTATAAAAATGCTTTTAAATAGCCCAATAGTTTGAATAAGTAATATTTTAACGATTACAGAGTGGTGTTTACACATCCATTCAAAATTGGTAGTTATTATCTCCCATTAGGTCAATCTATAATCGATGGACAGGTCTAATTAAATAGACTGAATATGGATGATCAGTGGACAGCGTTGTATAGGGTGCGAGGGCGTTCGATGTTAAGTTTTAATTGGCACTCACGAGTGTGGGCGGGTGGCGTAAGTCTTTGGCACCGCCGCGCTCGGTAATTAGTTACCAAACGTTGTGGCATACAGTACCATCTATACTAGTAAGTTCCCAAACCTCTATTGAGCGGACACACCTTTGTGCCTAATTTGTATGGTTCTATCAGGGAGCGATACCTTTCACAAAATATATTGTTGTAGATGAGACGTTGTGACCATAAGTTGCAAAAAATAACTGAAATTTTACTATGCAAGCATCAGCATAATTAAACTTGCTCTTTAGCAAAAAATAAACATAGATGCAGAAAAAGTAGTAAGATTATGGATATAATATAATACATGAAATAAATTAAATTCGATTTATCAAAATGAGGATATAAATAGAGGTTCAAACAATATTACTTAGGTATGATTAAAAATAATAAATATTCGTCTTCTCACATTTCAGATAAAGACTTAACAAGCATTTAAAAGACTTGGCAAGAAAAAAACAAATTGTAACAAAATCTAATTTAGAAAAGTGTACAATAAACAAGCGAGGGTAGAGCCGGGCGCGCGCACTCGCGCGTGAAAATATAATGGCCTGGTAATAACATTATAGCTTTCTTGTGGGGCAGGTAAGGGGATACAGTGCGGGGGACGGGGGACAACGCGGGTGGAACTTAGATAGATTAGGAACTTGTGTTCAAACCACAGTGTTCAAGAATGTTCAAATTCCATTCGAAAGAAATGTTCATAATCGGCTTAACATATTTTCGTAATTTTAACACATTCTCATTAACAATTAAGAATTAATCTTAATGAGTGATACCTACTTCAGAATGTTCTGATCCTCCTACACCATCTAAATGATCGTATCCAGAATAGTAAGAAGCTTTTAGATGAGTTAGAATTTAATTTTTGCACGCTAAGCTATTTGTAAAATTGAAAGACAACTACTGAGACTACAGAGTCAGCTAAAATAAAAAAATTATTAAAATTATTATGTTTAAATCCAACTAAAAAGCAAATATACAAAAAAGGTTTTATTTAAAAATCTGAAACATTATTGGAGACTTCAGGATACAAATATATACACACTTTTAATTAGAAATAATACCACCAGTCCAAATGTCAAGTTTATCAATAAACCACCTTTAACGCTTTGCAACTATAAAATTTTGCTCTATTATAGATCATAATTAGTATTATATTTTAATAGCAACAGTTAATTTGGGTACTTGTTTATTACGTTTTCCAGCCGAAATTGCTGAAGCGATATTGATGAATTTTGTCACAAAAATAGATAGGGTCCGGATATGGTAAAGACAAGAAATTAAATGAGAAATAAATTTTGTATGAAACTTTTTATTTTATGGAATTTATCATTATTTTAAAGTATAGCTTATTATAACAAATAATTATAACTTCATATTAATATACATAAAATTGTATTGCTGGTAGGACTAGTAATTTATATCAATTTTAATGTTTTAGAAACATAATTATATAATCTTTACTGAGGAACACGAGTAGTTCCCTATTTATAGTTATTATTATTTTTTAAATTTTTATTCTCATTGTATATTTCTTCATAATCAGTCATCATAATGAAATACTTTTATGTTTCTATCGTTATTAATATTATTTTGTATCATTGTATAACGTTCATCAAAGCATAAATTAGTTCAGCTAAAAGGTAACGCGACATTCATTGACTGTTAGGCGGTACGAAGTTCGCCGGGTCAGCTAGTAATTATATAATCTTTACTGAGGAACACGAGTATTTCCCTATTTATAGATTATGTGGCTACTGAAATGCAGAAGGAACTGTTAGATGTTTCATCATCTATGTGAGGAAATTGTTTCATAAATAATTATAAGTGTTCAGTTGTTGTAGGCGTCTGTACGGGGCCGGGGTCCCAAGTGTCCAATACACTTAGCGATGAGATACGCTTCAGCAGCGTCAGGGACCTCAAAACACATGTCGAGGGGACACCAGGATCCCATTGCACGGTCTGCTCAAGATATGTTAGGGTTAAATGTTTGTTAGTCACTCGAGTCACAAATGAACACTGAATTTACTCCACTAATGTAATGTTATTTATAACCTTGTAATATCTTTTTACAAGAGACAATGAAACGTGTGACGTCACTTTCTTATATTTTTTATGGTTTCAGATAAACAGCTTTTATATAATTTACACAAGATCTGTGTTATTTAATCCTCTCTTATTGAAATATTATATATGAATTAGTACCATTATGTTAACATAGCATGATATATTTAATTTTTTTTTTAAATATTATATCAAGAAATAGCCGCTGAAGTAATCATATTCAGCAAATAATGGTAACTAAAGTGGCTCAAAATAAAAAATCTATATCGATAAATATGATAGTTAATA
>JAOSYY010000016.1:4043911-4084403 GCA_025727935.1 Hebomoia glaucippe
AGAATTACTCTTGTATGCGAAAAGCTAGCTAAAAACTATGGCTGTAAGTTACATATAGGTACAGGAGTAGAAACATTTTAACACTTTCAGTATGTTTTTTATATATTTTTTTTATGAATGAGTTAATAATTGGGACTTGATAAAAAGCTAGAGTTTCTTCGAATAAATTATATCTGCCAGTTACAAAGATGGTCCTTAAAGTTAAACCAAGTTGTGAGAGGAGCCTCCCAAAACAATTGCCTCATTAACACACGTATACTGTAAATAGTTCTTGTTATTGTAATCTTTAAATTGTTTTATACTAGCTAGTTATAATTAGTACCTTTCGTAATTTGCACATTAAAGTATTGTTATTAACTAATATTAATGGCTATTGTCTTGTACACTTGTATTTACCTATATAATAAAATAATGTATTCAGTGATGAAATTATGTGTGAGTCAATTGCAAACATTTAGCTTGTTTGAGTTTTTGAAGAATTTATATATTCATTGAAAAATAGCTATTCCATTAAGTATTGAGTATAGTTACGTTACCGTGCGGCAATCAATGAAACTATTCCTTATAAAACTTATTTAAAACTAACGGTATCTCGCTGGTTCAACCGCATCAGTGTTATGTATACACTTAAGTATCGATATTCATGAATTTGATTATAATTTTGGATATAATTGAACTTATTATATACAGTTATATATATATAGGTATATTTATTTATTTGGCACATTAACAACCCTTGTACAATATATAATATTAAAAAATATTTTATTATACACTACATGGTACATATGTCATTGTCAAGTACATATTAAAGATATACATACATTTAATGGATATACCTAATACATGACCTAAGTGTTGTGCATACCTTTATTTGATGACGACGAATCAAAAGTGCACGGTATAACATTAGTTATACGCCAGTGAAAGTCTCGTTAACACAGTTAAAGTTATTTCTGAGATTAGCTGAAACAAAGAGATAGACAGACAAAAAATTATAATCTGTATTTTTGAGTTAAGGTATATAACACTTTCACTTCCATAATTAACACTTTCAAATGCATTTAAAAATATTTGTAATTGTTTAATGTAATTGTTTAATTAATTAAATGTTGTTTGATAATACAAATACACACACACACACTTAATTTTTTTTTAAAAGTACAGATTTAGATATTGAAAATTGTACCGAATCATTCCAGTATTTTGATATACGGTCCTATCATAAGGCTTTTGGCGCAGCGCTTATGTCTATTACTTAGATATATAAGTTCTCAACTGACCCATACAGACCGCCAGGAGCCAAAGAAAAAATATCGTTCACTGACTAACAAATTTATTTTATTTCTCAAATTGGTGGTTGGTACGTTTCGAAGCTAATGCGCAACTTCTCAATAAACCATAATTTATCTAAAGCAAAATAAATAGAGACACAGACAGCGTATGCATTTATGTCGCCCCTTCTACTTATTAAAAAAAATACATTATATAATAACGAAACAGTACATTACTAAACACGCTCTTATCAAAAATTTGTTTTCTAAACCAATTATATATTCCTACATCTCTAAGACTGATCACTTTTATTGCCAAACTGAAAAGATTATCAAATCAATCGTACTTCTTGACACCTCATATTCAACTTTACCAAATTACTTACCCAGTTACGATAAATTTTATTCACATTAAAAGAAACACGTAGATGTTAAACCCGAATCAGTGAATTCATAGCCCGATTTAAATTCGGGGTAATTTGAAAGCTCTGTCCGAGGTTGAAGCGCACAAAGGCCACAGATCACAATATCAGACAAAACCTGGGGCTATACAAGTGTTTTTGCTCCATTTTCTTAACACCCGGCGTGTGAACGAAACGCGATACGTCTCAAAAGGTTTTGATATCGCGGAGTGCGCTTCTATTTACTTAAGTACTTTGATTTTGTGAAATTTCGCCTCGAATTGAGACTGCTCTTTTATTTTGATCGAGGAAGAGTTGGGCTCTGAAACGTGTTTAGAGTTGAGACTAGCAGTCTACTATATTAAAATGTTATCAATCATATATACAGACAATGCTACTAATATATTGTATAGTAGGTTCAACGAGCTAAGCAAAGTCTGAAACTTTTTAGAATTGAATAAGCATTTTATTGGAAAGTGTCCGTGCAATAAATTAAACTTTACAATCGGCACTTCCGAACACATTACCCGCAAGACATTGTAAAGTTTATTATTTAATAAAATAATTGCATTTTTTGTTGTAATAATAATTTTTGTCGCTTATTTTAATTGTATTTTTTATTTGTTTCATGTATGTAGCCGTCCGACAACTGTACTCAGGTAAACCGTTTGTTTCAATATTTTATGTTCAATACTAAGAGTATCCTGCACGATGTATTTATTCTTCCATAACTATCTACTAATTACATATTGAGGTCTTAAAAACATTTTGAGCCATAGATATTTCCAATTAGTTTGCACTGAACTAAAACAAACCCTGAGCCTCGTTATTTAAAGTCGGTACAGAGTCCCGCATACTGAACGCGCTGTTGTCGAAAATCAAATATTCTGTGTGCGGGCGCCAAATTGGCTCGCTGCGTGGAAATTGCCAATTTCTTCCTCTCGCGCCGCTAATTGTATGCGCTCTTCACGCGGCGAATTGAAATTTAATGTCATTTTTTATGTCTCAGGGATTTGCCGAAATCCACTTCGAAGCATTAATCCGTCGGAGCGTATCTCTTCACACACTAACCACATTGCCCTATCAGTTCTATAAATAAATACTTACTCTCATCAACGTTTCCTGGTAGACCTTTTAGTCATATACTAATTATTATTTAGTATCACAGATAACTTCACTATGAAATGGGATCACATAAGTTGTTTTTTTTACCAAAAACTTGAGACACAAGCAATCACGCCGTCCGCGTCCCCGCGTCTCGACGCATTTCTATGAAAATTTGATGGAATTAAACTAATTAAGGAATTCGGCTCATCGACAAACCGTGTCGAGATGACACGAAAAAAAAGATCTGAACAGCGTGGCGCAGTCGTCCCGATACTTATTTAGTCATTAGCGAGCACTCGTTCATTAACTTCAATGCACTCAAAATACTTTAAAACCCCGAAATTATCCCCTTTCCATTCACGGCTCCTTTCAGAGCGCTTGAGTGTCTTCACTCTTCATTACCGAGGTGTCTAGTGCAACGCTAGGGCCGGCGCCGCGGTCGCGGGACATCCTAGTGTTTTGTTTACTTTGCATACCTCAATAAATCATAACATTTTTCATTTATCTGCTATTCAGCGATATTAAATAAGCCGAGCAAATTTCAAACATGTGATAAAAAGCGAATAGGTAGTTTATTATTAACTATACTTAGATGTAAACTCTTAAGAGACAAACTACAAAAACACTTTACTAAAAATTATAAAAGCAATATACGAGTATGTGAAGACCTGTAATCGTTGTATAACTAAGAGATTCATTTTTAACACGATAAAAGCAATAATACGAGAATTTTCTGAACAATTTAATAGAAATACACGCGAGGTACAATTATTATAAAAAGGGCGACACATAGACTCAAATGGAAGCGACATAACACAAATTGATGTCGGTGGGATCCCATCGAGTGCAGGTACGTCTCGCAAATAAATCTAATCGCCCAGCGGCTGCCGAAGATTGTCGAGAATTGGCGACGCTTGCCGATGATTGGCTCAATAACACACACTCCACCTTTGAGATACTTTTATCAAATTTGCTGACATTGCCGCCTGATGCCATCTGATATCAGTTTGACATATTTTACGTGAAAATTAGGATTATTCAACGCTTAATAGAAAAATGGCACTTCATACTGTTTTCTAGAAGTGAGTATTGGTTAAAAAATTCGTAAATTCGTTATACTTTAAATTTCTGTAATTTCCGCTTAAATAATTATGCTAAAAACTTATGGGTACTTATGTAAATTCTTCTTTAATTCCATTTTGAACTTAACTTTTGTATTAGCCACGACAGTTTCCTTAAATCTCTATTTAATAAACTCTATTCTGTAACAGAAAGGAGTCGCAAAATGCGTCACCGTCACCAAAAACTGGCCAAAATAAAAATAAATCCGTCGATTATCAAGAAGGAGCAATTACTAAATAATTACGCGGCTCGAATAAAAGGTCGCTTGTTTGTTATTATGTGCAACAATATAAAGTGGCAGGAGCTCTCGCGCCGAGTACCCGACGCCTCCCCAAGTTGTGCCGCTGATTTAAAACCGACACTACACATATGGCATAAAGTTCAATTTTGTATGACGTGTGCGTGCATGGTGACGCATACATTGAGTAGAGGTTTGCGTAATGATCTTACGGTAACCGACTTATAATCCGCTCCGCTTCGTGTCCGCCATCGCGTCCGCTTCTTCAGCTCGTTACTATTGATTTCCGATATAGAGCTGGCTTCCATCCAGTTCCGCTGAGTTCGTGTAACGTCACCTTTACGAATTTTGTTCTTCTTTAAATACATTAATTCGACTGGGAAATGTTTTGTCGTCAAATACGGCTGATGTAATTTTTTAAAAATTAATTACTCATCACAAAAACAAATTTTGCCAAACTCATTATTACTCTTTAACAAAAAATGTGATTTAACAACTTATCCTATAAAATCTTAAATGTTACGTGCATTAAACCGCAAATTTAAGTTGTTGATAATTTTATTAGTTCAGCATTAAGTAATTTAGTGCTCTTTGTATTTTAATTTTTAATGACAACAGTTCAAGTTAAATTGTGTAAACAGAACGAATTTAACATTGTGTTATCCCCGCACGTGGCTTGACCTCATGACGTGTCACACTTTATACATACCCAATCGCGATTCGTCACATCTACACAGCGTACATCGCGCGCCCGCAGCTTACCTCTGAGAACCTGCGTTTTGTCAGTCGCCTTCTAAGCAAGCAATGTATATAAAGTAATGCGATATCGTTCACAATTGTAAATTTAATAATTCATTGTCGTATTCATTGGCGCAAATTCAATTACCCGTCTTCCCCAGGGTATATCCTGGGTTCGTGCCCGGGGGAGGCAATTCTATTAACCCACGTTTGCCTGTTTACTAATTCATTTGGCAATCACATTCGGTAATTATGTGACAAGTTAGCACGTAACTTGCCTTTTGGGATATCTCAAAGTTAAGGCGAAAATGGGGTTACAGTTATACCGGTTGTGGGTTACAGTTATAATGTTCTGAAGCAACTTTTTGAACCTCTCTGATAGACTTACGATATTAAACTATATGATATAGGAAAAACTCACATTACCATCGAAGCTGAAAAGCATACGCGTAGTACAAAAATGACACATTATAGCTTTGTTTAATAAAAACGCTGAAATTATTATATTTAGAAAAAATATTTTACCTATAGTTAGTCTAATAAAAATTTTGAAGTAGATTACATCCCTAAAACATATCGATTACATGAGTTGTCAAAAAAATGGCAACAAAGCCGGCCGAATCGTTTACAACACGTAAAGTTAGGAGCATACTTCTTTATTTCTGGGCTATAAATAGCGGTTCTAGATCGTTAAAATTGATGTCTTAATTTCAAACAAAACTACTCAAATAAATAATTAAGTTTTTACGGGTTACTACGTTTATTCTGTCTAGTGTAAATGTCTGTATTTACATCTACATAAAACTACCATTATGTAGTAAATAGTGAGTATGTATGTAACAGGTGTGTCGTCGCTAGAAGCCGCGAAGGACTTTACAGTAGATGGACTGACAGGCTTCAATGGGAAAAAGAAGAAGAAAAAAAGGAGACATAGGTAACTGCCCACATTATTTTAAAAAATATTAAATTTTGTTTCTATGTCAGACGTCGATAACCTATGGAGAGACTGACTTGTCTATAAATTATAAGTAGACTTCACACATTAAATACATTTCAAAACAAAATAACATGAGAAGAATTGTTTAAAATAAAAGAATAAATAGATTTAATGTAGGTACCCATCTCTCCTGATAACTATTGCAAATCTGCTAGGTTTGCGTAAAAAAAGATATAGGTAGGTATATTATATTTTAAGTCGAAAATTTGAGAAATAAATTACGCATGCAAATGTTGATTTCCTGTTTTACACATTATTGTTGCAACAAAGAATAGCCAACGTCCTTCCTCGGGGCCTAGATTGTATACCAACATTTCCTAACATTGGTTCAGCGGGTGTAAAACGTAACAACAACCATATAGTCTAATAAAGCTGCTTTCATATTCATGTAACTATTAGTGATTATATTTACGAGAGTGTCACACACATTACACCGATCATTTTAAAATTAACAAATAAAAAGCGCTTTTTTATCCAGTTAAATAAACAGTATTTTATTTTGATAGTAAGATTTGGGCGGAATTTACATGGCCCATTTAAAAACTTACTAGGATACGTGGGAATATTGAATATAATGATTGAAATAAATGTATGTTAAATATTTATTGCACATTACCATTTATGTACATGGAAAAGTTTTATCGTAGGCCTTTGGAGCGAGCACATGTTTACATTGAATTAAAAAAAACTTATCTGTTTGCGTTCTCAATGTCCAGGCGATAATCGAATGTAAATAGGGCTATAAAAATATGATATCCAAGTCTACCCATCTGTGTTCCGTTTCTGCAGCAGGACGATCTTCACGTCGTATCAGTTGGATGAGCTGGAGAAAGCTTTCAAGGACGCGCACTATCCTGATGTGTACGCGCGCGAAATGCTCTCTCTCAAGACAGACCTGCCGGAAGACAGAATACAGGTCAGTCGAATTACATTTGTAATAGAAATAAATATTTTCTATTCTATACCAATTATCTAGTCTATTAGTAACATCCGAAATGTGTCATGGTGATGGTGAATGGTGACGTAAAATTATAGTAAAATGTTGCGTATCATTATATGTGCTATTTGTCAGTAATAGTCTCGTCAAAATCGGTCCAGCCGTTACAGAGATTAGCAACAAACAAATAGTCTTTTGTCTTGACAACCTAGTCAGAGAAGGTGACAAAAATTGTGTTTCTATTATTGATACTTACCGTATACCTACTACTTAATGTAACGAAGTTACAACAAGGGAGAAGAAGAAGAACGTAATTATATTTACACGAAACTATATTATCTATCTACACTCCTGTAGACAGATATAAAACATTAACTACTATATCTAAAGAATGCAATCAATTTACCCATCTGTAATGCTTAAATCATTACAGATGGGTAAATTGAAAGTATATCCACTTTAACAATCATACGTTCATATCAAAAATAAGGTATGTGCCTACACCGTATCTACTTATTCTAGTTATCAATTCAAACTGATTGGAAGACATTATAACTTGATGTAAGTCTTGATATACTTTTTAATCAATATTTACACCAGGTTTCCAAAATAATAAATGTTATTTTTCACGACGCTAGTAATCGTAAGTACTGGGATACTTCTTTCTGAAGTAACTTTGATAAGTGTTAAGATCGATTATCACATTGCTTCGTCAATTGGCATCGAAAGTAACACGACTCTGCGCTTTGTGTTGCGTAAACGTACAGCCCACCGGTACTTCAATAGGGCGCCCATGAACACACAATACTTACATATTGGACATTTTAAAAATAGATGAAATCCATAAATTAGCCGCGTACCTAACTAATTTGTAAAAATAAGACAATATCGTTTGTAACAAGAAAGAAGAATAAACTTGATGTATTATATGGTTTCATTTATGTAGAGGCCATAGGTACCTAGATAATGCTTAACAACAAGGTGAATTTTAATTAAACCTAAAATTTTAAACCTAAAGTTGATGTTATGTCTAAACTATAAAGCTTCTACAAAATATAGTCATGTGTCCTAGTATGCTAATTAAGTAGGTATATAGTATTTCTTTTATTTAAGAAAATATCAATATATCATGTAGTTTTCACGCGCTCGAGTTGAAACAGGTACGATCTCAATAATACCTAAAGGTACATTGAATTTGCTACGATGCAAGCAATAAAGGACTATTTAGGTGTAAAAAAATAATTTTTATTTAAACGGAAATAAAAATAATTATTTATGTTATATTATTCTACCAACTGTGTGGTTAACGTTTTCTCGAGGGTCTGTTGATCCGAATTTGACACCCGTTGGAAGCAACCTGATACTTTAAGTCGTGCAAAAGATTTCGCGGAAGTATTTCTATGAACATGATTTCTTTCGTCTTTTGTTGTTAGATTGACAGATTTTATTGACATTAATTATGTCAAGAATAGCTTCACGTCAGCGTTATTAATTAATAAGGATTAATTGACAAGGGTCCCCTCACTATTGATCGTTCTTTATGGGATAACTTTTTTAATTTAATCTACGCTTTTAATTTGTTGTCGAGTTGAGAGCGAATGCTGAAACCGCCACATGTGCTTTAGCAGAGATATTTTAACTTTAAACAATTATTATAGTTATATTTATTTTTGACCAGAAAGAGTACCTAGTTTCAATACAACTCTAGGTCAAACTGTAGAAATATGCTTCAAATTTTATAAAGTCTCTGTTTAATAGTAAATATAGGTAAGTATACGTCTTAACTTAAGAATTGTATAAAAAAAATGCTTGAAGATTTAAAGGAAATCGAATTTAATATAATAAGTAGATACCTGCTAATATAAACACGATGATATGATTCAGATATCTTTTCCGATGCAATGGTTGTTAAGAATTCGGACTGTAGTACATAAGCGCAAAACAAATATTAGGTAGTAAATAAATTAGAGAAAAGAGGCCGTTAAAGGCATTGTTTACCCGTGGATTATATCTATGTTGTTTTGAAAATTTATGTATATCTGTATTTAAAAAAAAATCTAACTGGGCTGAGAAAAATAAAGAATCTTTATAAAAGTATTTAGTTATTTAGCGCTAAACTAGTTCTTCACATTGCGATATCGTTTATAAATAAAATTGATAATTGTTTTCTAAAAATAAATCGCTGTCGCGTTTTTAAAAGATAGAACATGAAAATATCTTCATTAGTAATAGGCAATTTAATTCGATTAAAGATTTATAAAAAAAATACTAAGTAGAAAATGTATCCCCTTTAAAGAAACTAATAATTTGACACTGGATTATAGCAGCCTCTCAAGACAAGTTTGTAAATTATTAGTTATTAAATAGATATAAATAATTTAAAAAGAAACCAAAAACTCACTTTAGCTTAAGGTCCCAAATATTAGAAGGCGATTAAATTTGAATTCTGAGTCTCCATCATTTATAAGTTACAAATAAAACTGATAAAAGTGCGTTAAACATAAAAATAACCTAATGTTATCCGGTATTTATACAAATTAATAAATTTTAATAAACTTCAATAAGAAACTTGAAAAGAATTATAGATTCATACTTAACTTTATGTTAAAAATCCGATTCTGTCATGACCCATTTTTGAGATTATGTTATATCACCTTAACTAAGGACATAAGTTATATAAGTAAGAAAAAGCTAGCCCAAGTTAAATTAATAATTGAGCATCTTAAAAAGCGAATCTACCTATTATTTCTTTAAGAACTACAAGACATCTTAACCATCTCCCCGTGAGACGCATCATAATAACAAAACAGTGTTACTGTATCCGCTAAGTACATACGCTATAATTACTAACCACTAGAGCTGTGATTATTATTAATAATTTTTCCGTTTGCCGGCTACACACAACGGCGCTCAAGTGTCGCTTTCCCTCGGAAACTGCGGGGAAAACACAACCCCCCTTGCTTTTCCTCCCTATCCCGCACTCCCCCTTACTCCTCGCAACTCCTCACCCCAATCCAAAAGAAAATCCTCGCCAGAAAATAAACTTTAACCTAACCGCATAGAGTGTATTACCACTCATTTTGTAGCGAGAGGAAAATTCTTTGATAACATTCAAAAATGGAACGTATGTAGGGTGTTATGAAGTTTAACATGGCAACACTGCTTTCAAAATTCAGTATAATAGCTTTCTAGAGATTAGGTTTCCCCAATACAGGAGAGACGTTGCAATAAACGAATTATTGTGCAATTCGATTTCTATGTGGAGTATGAAACGTATCCAGAAGTAATTAAAAATTGCTTCTAGTGAACATGTCACATCTAAGTCTGTTCAAATTAGTATCTATAAGACTTTTCATCGATAACAAGTTACACCATATTAATACTGACGGCTATTAAAATTGAATTCCAGACTCTAATACGTAACTTACTATGGCTTTCTTATCAGAATGTTTTTGTATTTTTTAAGATCCTTACCGATAAACAAGTTAATGATAGTCTGAAAAAACATTGTTTCAGAGATATATATATATAGCAACACTTACTTTATTGTTTATTAATAGGGAAATATTATACAAGATTCTAGTTTATACTTCAGAATACTGTATTTTACAATATGATTTATGTTATCAGGCTAAGTTGAAGGGAAACTAGAAATAAGCATATGAGAAAAAGATTTATTTTTTCTTATAATTTCTTTCCCTTCTTAGACTATATTCAATTCAGCCTCAGTTAAGTTAGGCTAACGCCATCTCTGAGGAAAATGTAATACTACAAAGCTATGGCAACCGCGCGCTGATTGGCCACTTTTGTATTATTCGAACATTTTAAAACAACGTAAGCGCTATCACACGCAATAAAAAATACGTCTTCTTATATTGAAATAGAGTACATTTTTTCTTAAATTTTGTTTATAAGTTGTGATGTTTGTAAGCTTCACTGTTATGTGATTAGCTCCGCCTTTCGTAGAGGCATGGCGGCCGTTTTGTCTTCAGATTTGTCTTTTTATGGCGTTTCTGGGAACATGTGAGCGTTTGAGTTATATCGCTCAGTGCATTAATTGCTAGATTTAATTAAATGGAAAATGTGAAGTTTTCTTTATGATTCTGTCGTGTTTATAAGGAAACAATTTTTAAATTATATCACGTGTGTACGTTAGGCGCGGATAACTAATTAAGCTGCAATTTACTTCTAGGTTTAAAGTTTCATATAAAGTAAGATTAAGTTTTTAGCCACAATTTTATAAAATACTTATGTATTTCCGTTGAATGTTGCATTGTAAACAATTTAAACAATTATATTAATGAGAAGATATTAACATGGATTTATTTTCGCTTAAACGAAATAACGAAAACATTTACGGCTTTCACTTTTTGAAGCATCCAGAACCAGCTGGAAATAGGTGGCGCTAGATAAGTCATTTTTATTCGATTTCAGTCTCAGATAAAAGTTCTGAATATTTTAATATACCTAATTACACGTATTCAGTATTTGAAGCCATATATGAATATATATCTTAATCGAAACGCAGTATACGTAAATGATAATGGCTGATGTTACAATTCAGTTATCGCTTGGTATCGGATCTCCTAATTTCCGGATGAAACGAGCGCGCGCTGGCAACACCAATCAAATGATGCCCGGTTCACTCGCATTCTCATAATATCTTGTCTTTTCACTGATTTGTTTTCTTATAATGTATTGTATAAAAAAACTGCTTTATAAATACCACTATGCATTTGGAATATTAAAACATTTGCCCTATCCTTCATATATGCCACTTATAGTTTTATTTTCTCATTAAGATGTACCAATTAGTAGTTACCAAGTTCCTGTCTATCTCTGAAATAAAATTCAATAAATTCTATAAAGTAATTCAGACCGTAGAGTTTATAAATCGAACCAATTTACCGCCATATTCATCGTCAGGTTAATCCACTTCATTCATTTTATAATTATTACATAATAACAATTTAGAAAATATACTAAAAAGATATTTGTCCCTTTAGTTGAGTCTGATGTAAAGTTTTACTAATGTGATTGTGTATTTACTTCCTGATTTGAATAATTATTGTGCTGCAAAAGATGTTAAGGTAAATTTGTCTAACACATGTTTAAGAAAATAGGACTACATTCGGAGGGACGGCCACACCCTTATGAACATCCGGGTAACAAGGTAGCCAGTAATATCAGGTAGAAGCAGACCCGGACCGTGCGCCTAATAACCGGCTAACCGGATTATCTGCATAGATACACATTACACCAGTGTGCCCGGATAATGTTGTTTGATTAATCCACTGTTATCATTCTAGTTATTCACATCAAAGTTCATTGGTAAATTCGCTCATAGATTATAAAAACATTTAGAAATAACTAAGAAAAGGTCTACTTTTTGCTCACTGGCTACTGATATTTGCCTTAAACGCTAATAGTCGGGATGGATTAAATAAATGAAACCTAAACGTTAGATCGACGAAGAACCTAAGTGTGAGTGTTTTTGCGGATTTCGCGATAAAGGCCAGACTCATAGACAACTAAGACAATTTTATTATCAAGATATCGCTATTTAATACCTCGTTATATGTATCGGAGTAAATGAGTATTCTAACGTATCTACAACGTAATATAATAGTTAATGTTTTTCATCCACACTATGCACAATGAACGTGCATTTTTGTAATTCTGATTGTACCTAAGTATTGATAAAAGTATATTATATAAAGTCTTTTTTGGGCAGCTCACAAACATTGTGTTCTTGATAAAAATTTGAATTATACCTAAAATAAAATAGATACTAAATACAATTTTCAATTAATGTTAAAGCTTTTAGAAGGATATAAAAAGCGTTCTATTTATCTGTTGTATTTGCTGATGTAATCTGGTAGAGTCCCTCTACCTAAGTTAATATGGAATTGTTGAGCTGGATGCGTATTTGCAAAACTGTCGACAGTCTAATCTCTTCGGCCTCTCTGAACTAATGATCAGTATCTGGCTTTAAACTCACTCAAAAGGTGCACCTAAAATCATTAATTAAATTAAAGTTAGTTCGCTGACAGTTTATTTATGAAGCACGTATCACTTTGTTTTTCATACTATATATATGTACTACTAGCTGACCCAGCAAACGTCATTTTGCTACATAAATCGCGATTAAAAAATAGGTTTAGATTGTGGAGAGTTGAAAATTGGGGGTTGTATGTATTTTTATATGCTGTATCATAAAAAAATAAAAATAAAAAAATATCTAAAATTAAAAAAAAAATAGGGTTGGACTACCCCTAACATTTAGGGGAATGAAAAATAGATGTTGGCCGATTCTCATAGATACCGGATAAGCACAAAAAATTTCATCAAAATCGGTCAAGCCGTTACGGAGGAGTATGGCAACGAAAACTGTGACACGAGAATTTTATATATTAGATGAGATATTTAAATTCTGAGTCATATTACATCTATCGATTACGTAAGTAATGTCGGTATGGTAGATAAAAGATTGTGCCAAGTGTTCTTAAGAGAGCAATTGTAAACAGGATGGTGGTATTTAAAATATCGATATTCGCACCTGAATAAATCCAATGTCATGCCTCTTAAGGTTTACTAATTATCTAGATGTCAGAGTACAATTTCATTAGCAGGGACAATGAACGCGTCCAGACAGGCTAGGGAGCCAGGGGGCAGGGTGGTCCCGGGCGGGCGGCGGGGGCGGAGGAACGGGCGAATTTAGCAATTAGCGTGCGTGCGGCTTCGTCCACTAATAGCCACCTAGCTACCCTCATTCGACCAGAATTGACAGATCCGTAGCTGGCTATACCAAATTATATCTAGTTACGAAGCAGATTAGATACAGTTACTGTAATACACAATAATGGGACTGTATAAGAGTCTTCTGGTTGTTGAAATATGTATAGATGATACGTTATTATATAAAATTGTGGCTGTTAGTATAAAAAGTAACATTTATAACATAGGAGTGACTAAGATGTGGCTGTTTCATTGTAAAAGCTTTGCAGTGCTTCGTTTCCTGCATTGTAAGTTTAAAACTGCTTATTTGTACAGTTCAGCGACAAACAAGCAGGCTCACTTCACGATTGTTAATAATGCCTAAGCCATATATGTCTCATTTAGGTAAATATTATGGAGTACTTTGTCGAGCCATTAATTTTTTATTGCGAACGTTCAGAAGTATGTGAACCAATATTGTACGAGACTTACAGGAGTATACCACATTTTTATTTATGAATGAAAGTTTATCTTTTGCCTTATATATACTTAATTTCGATATTCGTCTTATACTTCTTATAGACATAAAAATTAAATATAAATATATATGTACTTGTTATGTTTTCTTAAACCATTCATATTCACCCGACTACAATAGAAAATGAGTGTTATTAATATATTACAAAGATAATATTTCGATGGTTTTAAGGATGTACTTGTTTGTGGGTTTATAATCTGGAGGGTCAGTTAATCCGAAAGCCGGCTTGTCGTTGAAGCGTTTGTTTCATTAGCGCGCCATATGTCACACAAATCGCATTCACAGAGAACGGTTGCCTCGCGTTATTTGTATGTGTAATTGACAACTTATTCAAAGATTTGCTTATCTCTTCACAGTTTATGAAAAATTAACATATCAAGACGCTCTATAGAAATTCTGAATTTTGTATAATTTTAAAATTTATTAAGATGTTTATGCAATGGAAGAGCTTAAGAAAGAAAGTCTTATGAGAAGTCATATCACATAATATAATGCTTTTGTTTCCCTGATTTGCGATTTGCTGAAGTGACATTTCCAAAAAAGTAGCCTAGCCAATATATTATTATTCCAAGACATGTACCTACTATATTTTCTACGATTCAAAGTAGATATAAAAATAGGAAGGAATGAACGAAACGGCCATACTCGTGATGTTTGAGATTGTGGGACTTGTAACTAACGGTTGTTAAAACACATTCACTTTATTCTCAAAGAACCAAACAGTAAACATTAAATTAACGAAGATAAATGTGTGTGCAATAATGCAGAGATATAATAGAACAAGCCGCAGTGCTCCGCCCCTCATTCGATTAGTGGTGATTAAGTGCGAGCCTGATCTGTTTGCAGCGAGCCATCTCAGCGGGCACTGGGGATTAGTAACAGATAATTCAATTTTTCAATCAGAAACTGAATATAATGTTTCGTAGAGTTGGTTTTATTCAATTATAGATTATTTTATAACAACCAACGATAGATAAGCACGAGTCTCACTTCATATATACCTACCAACAACATGTCATCATTCATCATCATCATTCTTTTTAGGACCATTCGGAAATTCTGGTGCTCAAACCGTAATGCTTGACTGTCACATCATGAACTGTGGTCTGTATTTAGGAGGAAATTCGATATTTCTTCCTCCCGTCCAATGCTCAACTATGTGCAGAGACTCACTAATATGTAGAATATAATGTATAAGCATAAACAATGTAACAACATCGGGATGGACTTTGGACAGAGCAAATTACACAACGATTTTTAATACTGACCCCTAGACCACCAAGTCCGTAAAATTTATTTATTTATAATATTATAACCTTGAGTAGTTTATATTGTTTTGTCTATGAATCTATAAAATTACTTGTGATTAACGTTTGCTTTATTTGTAAGTATAATATTTGTATTCATTCTACGCATTAATATGACTCGCTAATGAAAGTAATATCTGAAAACTTATTCTGCTAGTAGGTTAGAGTTATTTCTATAAAAATATTGATTGACATCCATTTTGACAATACTTGGATACAATTATTCTTTTTGTTAAAATCATTTATAAATTTGATAAAGGATAATTTTTAATATGGAAAGTATTTTTGACTGAAAATATATAAAAAATTGTACTTCAAAAAGCGGTTGTCGCGAACAGCATTGAAGATGTTATCACAATAGATTATCCAGTACTAATTTGTTTCCAAACAGTATTGTAACGATTTGTGGGCCGTTAGAGAAGGAGAAGGCGCACTGTACGTCTCACTCTCTCACCCTGCCCAAAGCCCTGCGTATAATTTGGTATCATTTATTATAATGTCTACAATAACTTATAATTTTATTAAGCGCTCTCGAGGGATGCTTCTTATTAATTCATGTGTGAATTTTGCCGTTTTGTTATTAATAAATAATTTTATTTGGATTCAATAGCTCATTGTTTTAAGGGACAGATTTAACTGATATTCATTATTTTCAGATTAATCTGGTAACTAAACAGGCGGGAAAATTATATATTATATTTACGTAAAAAATTTAAATAATGCTTCATCTTTATCAGGTGATTTATTTTCGAAAATAGAAAACGAACACAAAAAATACGCATGAATTTGTTACATTGAATAATCTATGTTATCTATACAGTAATTACATAAAATATGAATTCCTTTTTTATTAAATTTTATTTACACATCTAAATATGAACACAACTTAGTCACCTTCTGAACAACATGCGACGGTAGGGGTACATCACTATATCAAATCGCTTACATTATTCTCCCTGTAGGTACTTGTCACTGGCACATCACTAACATTAATATTTATTACAACACCATTACACATGACTACAAGATTCAAAACCGTTACACAATTTTATACCTTGTTTATCTTAATACAAGAACTATAATAAAAGGCACAGAGGACTGCACAGTGTAATGGTTTAAAAACAAATTGTAATTTAAACGCTTTTAACAGAATAATTTAATCATAAAACATGTCTAAATTATACAGAAATATGTAATCAGATTACAAAATATTTCTTTTGTGTTTCTTTTAGTCATTTAATTTTGTGATTATCATTAATTATTTATTAAATAAAACTTACTTAGCCGTTACATGTATCATTTAGGCTTTAAGGATCACTAGATCTTAAAATATCTGCTAAGGATCTGTCAAATAAGCTTGAAACCGACCTAACAATCTGTGCTTTCATTCGGAGTGCGTTCCTGAGATATTAGTGGTAGATATGTTTTTAAGGCAATTTGTACATAATTCCCTAGAGAGGGCGCGGTGTGTGAATTGTGTGTATTATGGTGGATTAACGAGCTCGCCACGCGACCTGCCGCCCGCCAACCATCATCCTGTAATTACTTTGTTATTTCTAAATAATTATTTAAAAAGATAGCTAAGTGTTATTTATCAACCAAGCGACAATATCTATGGTAATGTTTAGTGTTCATTATATTTTTCAAATAGAGAAACCAAAATGACATTAATAACAAATAATATTATTTTACAGTATGTATAAAAGCCCTTTTTTATCACAGATTACGTAAAATTTTTAAGGTGCAGTTCAAAATACTGTGATCAATAAAAATCTTAACAGTATAATAAACAAATAAATCAAAGACACAAGCCCTTGGCAGTGAATAAGTAAACGAAAAAAACAATTTGGATATAATTAATATCATAAGCTGCGGGTTATTCGCACGAAAGCACGGGCTCACGCGCCGGCGGCGTATTCGCAAATCTTTTAAAAAAGCAAATGATCGCGTAATGATGTCACGTGGCTCGTAATGAGAGAGTTTCCCGCACCCCGCGGCGCGAGATTTATCTAGCCACACTACGCGTATTTGTGTAAGCGTACTATCTATTTGTTGTAACATTATGCCTATAATAATAATGAATATCAGTGGTATTATCATTTAGTTGCAGAAATTTGTGTCGAGATGGTGAGGATGAAATCTATGCTTTTACGTATGCAGTATGATTTCTTTACTAAATTCATAAATTATAAAGAAAGAAATCATACTGCATACGTAAAACCGTAGATTCCATCCTCACAATCTCTTCCTAGCGTTCCACAGCCGCGCGTTTTCTTAGGCATTTCCTACTACGCACAACCACCTTTTTCCGAACCTTTGCGATATGGTAGCTTTCAAGAAACGAGCCTATTTCTTTTTGATAGGCCGACAACGTGTCTCTAAGATTTGCTTGATGATGACCATGGGCTACTTGCCGTCTGCTCGTTTGCCCCCCTATAATATAAAAAAAAGATTTTTGGTATACACAACCGGAACGTTGTAATGTTAACGTTAACGTTGCCATACAATATTCATTGATGTGAAAGGCTTTCACAAATGTTCTTATAAATAGACTAATTAATTTATGTTATTTCGCTGTACGTACGAGTACAGTATTTTATAAGTAAAATCTTATTGTTTACAGTTTATGTACTTTATTCCCATTTCAAAACGGCAGTATTATTCTATTGAGACCCTGTGAGTAAATTGAAAAGAAGTTGTCAGTCTTATGTGTACATATTAAAGGAATAAGCGCGAGCGATTTTCTGTTCATAGATAAACGGTGAAAAGTTGTACTTTCAAACCAAGTATTAGAAATTATCATAATTTATTTGTAAGTTATAATACAATTAAAATGTTTTATGAGTCATTAATTTATTGTGAATTTACCACCTCTCCATTATATATTATAATAAATAAATTACTTTTGTGTTTTTAGTATAAAACGTTATTTATTCATTGATGAAAATCACCTCTGTCAGTTAATTGTATAGAATGTTGAATAAATAAAAACAAATACGGTTTACATAAAGACTGCACCAATACAGTTTAACCTTTATATACATCGTCAAACATTATATTAAATATTTAAAAAAATATATTCCGCTTTATCGTGTCGCTTGTACTATACTCTAAGCGGTCAAGTTAAGTATCTGAAAATTTCCGCTAATGTGATAAAGTTCGATTCTGGACGATGTAATTTATTGGTTTGTTGATTCAATCCCCACTAATGTGGAGGAAGTGACGGGGGCAGGCGGGCAGCGGCTATCACTTACGGTAACGAGATTGCTCCGACTCGGATACTTGTAATGTTAAAGATTATTCTGTTTTCTATATATTAATCAAGTTTCCTGTTATCATCCTTACTTTTTACTGGCAAAGTAATGCCCATATAGACTTGCCCACTGAAAATTGATGAGAAAAATATCGAATTTGCGGATCACTAATAACTGTTATTAGTTCGAAAGGTCTGTTTGAATATGCATCGTTCATGGATTTGAAAAACTGTAAGAAGTAGGAGACGAGTTGCCAGCTTTTAGACCTTAGCCATATTACATGACGTCTTAGTGAGTTATTCCATGACGTTTTGTTATTTATTTTTATTTTGAGGACCTATTTATTACGTAAGTCAGAGTGAAGTCGAAACGTGCAGTTCATGACCTTTTTATCTATGAACGCTCGTACGAGACCCAAACGGTACTAATATTTTATTAGCAATTCATCCCACCCATATAATAAAATAATGTTATTGTAACATCGAAATTGTAGAATGTACAATGTAAAGTCACTACAGGTTAACCTGTGGCGTGACCAATCGATGATTTCGGTTTGTATGAGCCCCCGTTGGCCCCTACCAGCCCACGCTAGCCCCTACTAACCCCCGTTAGACTTTTGTGTCTATTATGACTAAGAAAAACAATTCATTTTGTAATGGATGTATTGTGTCGATGAATTAATTATAATTTCCCTTTACGTGACTTAATTTCAATGTAGATCATTTATTACAAATGTTTTGGACAATTATCTTTTGTATCTTTTCTTCAAATTCTATAATCTTACTTATTGTTCAAAGGAAACCCAATCAACAGTATTATAATGATAAACATATTAGTTTCGAAAGTTGGATTTAAGAAGATTTTTGAAATACTACACTGCAATTATGACGTAAACATCTTATTCTATGTTATTATCTGTTCCACGTCTATGGTTCAATAATAGTGCCAACTGAATTTTGCACAAGAAGTTTTGGGTTAGGATCCCAAGAGAATTAAATTAATTTGATTGAGCAAGAAACAAAAATGTAATACCACGATCACTATATTAACCTCCTTAAAATAACATATATAACACGTACAATGTATAATGTATGTAAAATAGTACGTAACACGTATAATGTATGTAAAATAGTAAAAAATCGAATATAATTACATGTAATAATTTCGATAAGAGAGTGCGTATATCAAAAGTAAAAGCCACATTTCATTGTAACTTAATAAAGTACATTAAATCTAAAGCGGGCCATTAATCCGACGCGAGGGCGCCTCGCACACGCCGCGCACTATTTGCGTGTCGGATCCGATCCGTCTCGTCGCTGCGCAATCGATGTAATGTAAACATTTAATTTCATTATATTCCTTTGTAGCGATGTCACCATTTACAACCCTTTTTATTTAGAAACTTATATTATGGACCAGCTTTTAGACGATTTACAAATATCTAAGCTAAAACGTTCAAAATATATGTAACGAGGTAATATTGTTAATATATAACATGAAATAAAATTCAATCATTATTAATTTAAACAAGATTACTCGTAAAACCAGGAGCTAGTGAACAAACAAACATACAAACGTAATAATTCGTCGTGCCACCTGTGTAGACAGCCATCGCAACTGCTTAAACAAGATATTGATTACTATAAATGGTAATAACACGTATTGTTCTTCGTAACATTTATTATTACGCTTTACTCCTTTCTCTACGCCTAATTATTTGTAATTCCACGCATATTGTTCAAAATTATTCCTTAACTGAGATCTGAGGAAGCTTAGAGCTTAGGTTCTATCGTGATGTAATATATAATATCTACAAGACATGTGTATATTATTGCTTAACATATTTAGTGATACCCGGCCGATGATCAACCTCGCAAAATATGTCCAAGATTTTATTTTAGTTTTTACAACACATATACTTAACAGCAACTTAAATAGACTTTATACATAAATTATTGGTATCAGTATAATTAAGATACAGAAAATTTAGCTTACTATAATTACTTATTTATTGTTTGTTACCCCTAAACAGGTCAAATTATCAATAATCAATGATTTTGTAGGGGTGTGGACTGGTAATAAATAATCACCGTAGTTCGTAGATAATACTAGGGAGTTTATAAGTCAATTGACAAATTTATAATGTAAATTTAATAGTATCATATTTACCCACTATGATTACAACACGGAATAATCCTAGCGACAACTTCCTTAAAAAGCAATCGGAAACGAACCTTGTGCATTACTTATAAAACAGAGTTTATGTAGCAGTTGAAAATCAAAAGAAATTTCTATATCAGTGTTGCTACGGAATGTGAAGCGGAAGCAAAGTGAGCGGAGCCAAGTTGTCTGAATAAAATCGAAGTTGGCGCCAACCCGAGATACACTTGATAACTTTAATATTAAACTGCTTTTGTAAAACAACAACTGCATATGATGTGAAGCAGGAGCCAGGTGACTATGCAGATAATAAGATTTATTACTTTTTTTCTTATGTTTTTTCTCTATCATTAACAATTTATGAGTATAATGTTGACATTTTTATAATCAATATAAGCCTGCGTACCTATAGATGTGCATAAAAGAGGCAGTACAGATATTTTTGCGACTATTTTACTTAATCACAGGCAAGTACTGAGGTGATAATATAGAAAGTATAGCTATATATGGCTTACCCAGCTAAACCAATTTAAATAAAGTTTTGTTGAAATTCAAACACTGAGTCACAAAAGCGCTACTATTTTCATTTGCTGTTAATTTGTGTAAGAGGCAAGTTTACCATATAAAAGTTTCGGAAATGTTACCTACAGTTATATGTAGTGGAAATAATTCACCATGATCTTCTAAATTGTAGAGTAAATAAAGTTGTATAAGTAAATCACAAACGGATGCCGCCCACCGTGAGATTTACTGTTTATTGTATTGTATGTCTTGCACAGCATCTTACACATTGTTTTCTTGTAATAGCGACTAAAGTGGCGTGGCAAAATATTGACGCATTCTTGGAAATGTAAAAATTTTTGCTAAAGCATGTACAATAAAGACAGTCGGGAAAGTTGCAGTCGCGAATTTTGGTAACAAACGTTACAAACTTGGATATAGAAGTATCGGTGACTTAACGACGTTAAAATCTAATTAGCGTTTGTATGGAACATAGAGAACAGTGTATAGTAGTACTCAATCAATGACTGTAAGGTTGATAAGTTTATATTTAAGTGAGGAAATATCATTACATGTAAGTTTTCTAAGTCTTTCATTATATTCTATCAGTGACAATTCCATACATTTAATTTTTCTACAAAATCTGATGGGAGCATTCTAATAATGCTTGTGTTATTTATTTTGTTACATTTACTATTTATTAAATTTTATTAATTATATATTTTTTATTAGATATATAATTAATAACTCGTATTAATTAGTTAATATATATCTTTTTTCGATTTGTTATAAGTATTTCCGGTTTACTATAGTGGGTTTGTTTGTTTAGACAGTACATTGAAACGCCTCCATATATCGAGCTGGGTTCCTATTCAGAAAATCACAAAGTGTTAGTCTAAAATAAAAGGAGGAAGTTGGTGTTAAATAATATGCTACTATAGATTATATGATTCTAAATGTTAATAATACTGAATAGGTATCTCTTGAAGATACAACACTGTACATCTTTATTTATATACAGGGACTGCTCTCAAAATGAAGACAGATACAATACTAACGACACGTTTGACAATCGGAAAAAATCATACTGATAAAAAAAGACATATTTTAAAACGTTTTATTAGCATTATTTACGCTCCATCATGTAAGTACAGCTAAATGAAACAATAGTTTCATCAAAAAATACATTACTAAAAAAATCCAGCAATGAAGCTCGATAACAAAAACAGCTGGACTAACATGATGAAGCTTAAATAATGCTAATAGAACGTTTTAAAAATATGATTGTTTTTATTCAGGATCGATTATTTTCCATATCACCATCAAAGGTGCCATAAGTAGTATCATCTGTCTTCGTTTTCGGGAGCGGTCTCCTAACACCCATTATAATGAAAATTTTATTGATTCACACGGACACAAATATGTGATCAGGTGGATTTAATATTTGAGAAACCAATGGTAATGGAAAATTATAAAATCTAAAAATATATTACTGGAAATCAAAAGGTAGTTTGTATAAACCCTTTTTGCTGCGCACGGAGATACTTATACGCGCCTCAGGGAGGCGGCGAGTACTAGTGACTAGGGTTTGGCTTTGGCAGAAACCTTTTTTCTAGTGGCTCGTAAACTAATTCTATCTACCTAGTAGTATCAAAACAAGAATGCATAATTACAGTAAAAGCTAATAAATCCCCTTATTTTCAATTTCTTATTTAATACTTATGATGAATATCTGTGTCTTAACGAAATATATAAATGTAATGAAAATTTTCACATTATTCCGCGTTTCGGAGGTGACGCAAATTTGTGTTTATAATTGGGTATTCCTACACAATACCTTTAAGTTATTTTGTGAAAGTTTATACGTCGTGAGCAAACCGTCCAATTTGACGACCAAAATGGAGACTGGAGTGGAATTGGAGTGGGAGTGGAGTGTTCACTTGCTCAAGTGGTGCGTGCTCACGCCATTATAGCATTCTCAATATTTTACTTAAAAAAACAGGTCACTTCGATCCGCTCCCACATTCAAAGGATTATTGTGACTCTAACTTCAATGTACCTCAATATCAAAACAAAGCATCAATCTTAAATAGAAAACTTTTACATCAACTTTTAAAAGGCGCTTTCTTCGTAGATTTTTTAAAATATATCTGGGATTTCTTTCCTGACAACTGAGACCTCGGAGTATGACACAACAAAAATCGTTTTTACACTAATATAAACACGATAGAGCGTCTAATCTGTGTGCTCGCCCGTGCCTAAGCAAACACCTCCGGAACGGCTCGGCCAATTACGGGCAATACAGAGTTGTTGACTCAGCCGACACTAACACTTACTCACAATAGACAACATCACTTGCTCAGCGAAAGGTAAGGCTATCGTTTTTATTTCTGGATTGCGTTAAAGTATTTTGTCAAAAAGTTTCGTAGTGGTTTATTGTACATTTGCAATGGAGATTAACATGTAATCAACATTCCTAAAGCTTTAAGAATAGCGAAGCTGTAGATGCACTAATTTAGAAACTCATGAGTTTTACACATTAAGGAAATATTTTAAAAATAAGATATATATATATATTTTTTAAGTGAGATGCAAAGAAGTATTAGAGAGGAAAAGTCGAACCGAAAAACATTTTCATATCAAGTATCCTACAAAATTTCCATTTGAATTGAGAATTTGGCAGAGCCCAAATTCTTATGCATCCTATATTTTAATCATAACGTAATTTTTTTGGATATACATACTATCCCTCTACTACTTTTTTTACAAACACAATATTCATTCTCAACATTACTGATTCATTTTTAAGAATGATACGTAATTAAGTCAATTTGAATTGTAATCTATCTGGCTAGCAATTTTTTTTTAAACTGATCTGTTTGACATCAAAAATTGTGTATTTTAACTTTTATTACAGTCAAAATAATAAAATACCTACACGAAGTAACAAAAAGAAAACTCTTTTAAAAGGGCCTTTTCTAAACATTCAAGACACAAAGAGCCTTATTATCGCTTTATTATTTTAATATTGTTGCAACACTAACAATCGCCGACCCCATATTATTTATTATAAGACACTAATGAGCGTGTAGGCACCTCGTACAACAACCAATTTTATTTACCTTTAAACATTTAATCTGGCCAAATGTGGACTTTAGTCCAATAAGATACGGCGGTATAATTCGATAAGGATAGTTATTATGAATATTTGTCGAAGGTACAATAGTGACACGGGATGCATCTCAGACTGAAGTGGGGTTTTGAGTGAAAATAAATGCGTAATTATTGTCGTAGTGCGAGCGAGAGGTTCAACCGACGAGCACAAGCTATGTCGAGTGGTGTCTTATTAGACGCTGATTGACAGCCTATTTGCTGAGCAGCCGTATTCAATCATTGAATATGAAGTGCTTCTTTTATTTATTTTAACAATAAATAATATCATAAATATACCTACTTATTGTTGTAACGGACTTTATAATACAAATGTGTTATATAAATAGGTAGAGTTGTAGCATATTAGATAATGAATTCTTGAATCAAAAGCTTCATCATTATATTAATAAATTCATGAGAAATTACACAAACCTATACAAAAGGTATAAAGTAGACTGTAACGTTCTCAATGGAACAATAATTTGAAAATTGAAATGCACATAATACATCGTTTCCGTTGCATACAATAATGACAGGTGACAGCAAGATGGCGGCCTGTGTGAAATGGCACGAACAATGACAGGTCTTGGAATAACAACGATCCGCTCTTTGAACACTAATTATGCTGACTTTACATTATTTTAACATACCTTTATGAAAATATAGTTTAGATTATATAAGTAGATAGGCTCATAATTATCGATTTAAGATAATTTTAAGTGAAGTCATAAATTACGTGATTTGTTACTATCTGATCTAGTATCATTATTTTTATAATAATATATCTTTTAAGGTTTGTTGCTGCTATCAAAATATTGTATAACTACAATTGATTTTTTCATCTAGCTTGTATTATAGATGGATAGAAAAATAAGAAGGTATTTTTAAGAAACAGGCAATTCTCAATTTTGAACTCAACATCTTGTATATTTTGAGACCTTCGACTTTTTAGTTTGAGTTCTATATTTGACTTAAATAGAAGGTTTTCGTTTCTAATTATATTATTACAACGACCTCTCTGTCTACCAAGACATTACCGTTTCTTGAGATCCTTTTTGCTGCTATTTTATAGTAACAACTAGCTTCTGATAGCGACTTCGCTCGCGTTCATTTCGGTTTTGACATCTTGGGTTACATTATTGGACTTTTAGTAAGGCTCCCTATTTTTTTTAAATATAATATAGCCTATAGCCTTCCTCGTAAAATGTACTATCCAACACTGAAAGAATTTTTCATATCGGACCTGCGGGTCCTGAGATTAGCGCGTTCAAACAAACAAACTCTCAAGCTTTGTAATATTAGTAATACATAAGCAATATGCTACGTTACATGCAAAATAATGATGTTTATTTGTTTTCTTAAAAAAACAATTCTCAAAAGTTAAAAACAACTTCCCTTTAACAGTTAGTGTAAGGATAATAATGACTATTTCCACTCTACATTTATTACGATCTAGTTATGCTTATAATCTAATGAAGAAGTGATGTCCGTAGATAAGAATTCCTATTCCTGCAAATCACGGTTCAAACAACAACTCTTCAAAAATATTAAAAGTTATCATTTGAATAATATGAAATATAGTTTAATTACTTGTTGAAGTGTGAACAAAGAAGCAATTACGGGCAAGGCGATATTCTCATTAGGGCCGCATTGTCTGCCAATAGGCTGCCACTTTGCTTTTCTTTTATAAGAAAGAACTCCTTTGTTGTTACATCTCTTTATTTACAGTCTCTTCCCATTAGTGTGACAGTTTGCACGTTCTAACTGAATATTGTGACATTTTAACAGTTTTTTGACAAGTTTGTGAACAGAAAGCTTACGCTAATTTTGGGAAAAACGTAAAGAATAAATGAATTTATATTTTAATTTGCTTACTTCTATTAGAATAAGTAATTTTTTGTAACTTATAAACGAGAACAGATTATGTAAGGTCTTTAAAAAAATAATCTTTTTCCGTAATATATAATCTATATTAAGCTAACAATGAAACAAAATTGGTCTAATAGACAATAATAAAGCTGATTATGTGTACGCAAGTGCTGTTCGTGTGTTTGTCTGTCACATTCCGGCGCGACTGACACTATTGTTACAGGGCGTGTTTGATTATCATTATTTTTGGTGATTTGGTTCAGTAACACTGTTTAACAATCGTTATAATATTCTCGTATGATTCTCAATTTAGTATCATGGTTGAAAACCAAGCTAAATTATGAGAAATTTAGATTATGTTGGGCATACTCGTATATCCAAAATGGATATTGTATTTACGAACTTTATCCACATGACTCCTACGAAGTCTCAAAAAAGTAAAACCATATTCAAATGTGTCTAAATTTATAACTATATGTTTCAAATATCCTCTTGATAAATTTCATCAATATAGATTTAAATTAGTGTCTAAAACATCGGCAATTTGTAATACATATTTATTTAGTCAACCACAATTTATGAGCAAATTCATCTCACAAATTCCATCTTAATATTCGTTTGACAAGATTATATTAAGACCGCTAAGCCATTGATTATTTAATATCCTAAAGAAGATACGTGAATAAATTAAAAAATCTCCAAATATAAATTTGATATAGATACTGATACCGTTATACAAAGAGAGCTTGCCCAGTAATCTATATTAATTCCAATATTAAACCGAAACACGGATGTCGGAACTATTGAAATCAATTTGCAATAACGCAAATCTCCATATCATAATCGGATATGAAGCACATGCAATTAAAAAATATATTAAAGACGTCTTTTGAGCGATAAAGGGCTTACCGCGCGCCGGTCGCGGCTTGCTTTCGTTACAAATGTTGCCCTTTCGAAATAATTCTAATCAATTTCATACTTCAAACGGATTCCTTTTAAAAGCACAATTATTATTATGTTAATCTAACCAAGTTCAGCTTGAATTATTTCAGATTTATAAGTCTATAGTTATCTACCTATTGCTTCAATGTTTTTGTATAATCATGAAAACTGCCATGAGATAGCTCATGTACGAGAGTTTTCTTAATATTAAAGAAAACATATCTGTGTTAGTAGACTTTTGGGTAAGTACATATCTAGGTATGATTTAACTGAAATTATGCTCTTGTTTAAACATGTCGTGTATTTATTAGACGTCAATTGGCGCAGAACGGGCTGTGTTGAGATATTAAGTATAGCAATTATTTCGATTGGGCAAACCGAGCGATTGCCCGAAATCGCTTATTCACGGCCGCTAGTTGCCCAGTTAGCGCAGCTGTTGGAGCTTGGAGCAATTTATAGAAAATAGCGATTTTGTACCTGCGTTATAGTAAGTTTTATATGGTTTGATTAAGCTTTAATACTGTCTATCTTGTAATAGAATCTTTTCATGCATATAACTTCATCTAACGGATTACTATCTTACAACTTGTGACAAATGTCACATTTCTGTTAATATTATCACCTAAATAAAGTATAATTCAATTATAAATTTATATGAACGAAACGGTATTACAATTTATTTTTAAAAACTAAGTAAGTACTAGTAAATTTTGTTAAACTTAGTATTTATATCAGTTTTTGTATTATCACGTTTTAGTAAGTTGTGAGGTCTATTCCATGTTATGTAGGCAGTAGTCCATTAACTACATAAATCCGCTAGCGCCCATCACTCGCTCCTTTTTGTTGCAATATACTATAATAATTTCCCGCGACACAACTCGTCTTGTTTGTCTAACGCGCTGTCGGAAGTCGCTACCCCACGTTATTATCATATTTTTATAACTACCCTCCATCGGTTTCTATCTGACTTGCATTTTATACATTAGAACTATTGTAGGCTTCAGTTTCCACAAATAATATTATTATTACTGTTATTAAAATAATTCTAGTTTGAATGGTATATAAGTATGTTCAAATACTAGTTGGATAATATTTATCAGTTATATTTTTATTTTTATAATGAGTGATATAAATATTATTACAGTTAATTATTTTCTGATTTGATATTTCAACATTTTAACAAGATATTTAGGTACGCATACTAATTTTATCACGTAAAAATGATTTAATAATAATTCTAATTATTTTATAGGTATGTGTTGTAAACTTTATTTAAACGAGAATAGAGGTTCAAAAATTTTGAATAAGTCTCGATACAAGAAATATACCAAAGAACCATATCAATAATGCCCACTCGTTAAGAAGATATACCTACGTCTTAAACAAATGACAAAGAGAAACTACACAAACACACACATATTAATAGACACGTCAATTTTATAAAAACTTTAATCTATTATCAGAAGTTATTAAAGATTACCTTTTAATACAGCAAAGATGAATAGACTAAATATTTGACTATGTGTACAAATTAGTTACAATAACTGGTCGCTACAAGCAGTTACGCAACAGAACGCCTCCCAATTACTGGATAAGAAAGAAAGGCTGTTAACCCATGAGCCGCTAACCGCGTATTAACTTATAGATTAATCAAAATGTGTCCAACGCACCCCAATTGAATAATAACTTGTTAAGGCGACGCGGCGTCGAGTCGACCGACGGCATTGTGTCGCAAATTGCTGCTAAATTGAGAACAGAATCGCAACTCCATTTAACTCCGGCTGCACCTGATTGGGTGCCACGCCCCCCCGCGTCCCGCGCACACCTCCTAAGAAATGAAATTATGCACTCTGTAAATAAGAATACCTTTGTGGAGCCTTATTTAAACTGTCAACAAGGTAATGAAATTGCTGACTGTCCAATTCTTTGAAGCTGTCAGTCGCGGGTGAATAGCGATTTATCGAAGTGAAGGGATTGTCCGTTTTTAGTACCGATTATTGTTTGTGTAATTGTAATATTAATTACATGCTACTGATAATAAGCATGTTGTGAAAGCGGTGCCAATTGTTATTAATTGAGGAAAATAACGTAAATTATCCAGAATGAAGCGGCCTAACGTACAAATTGTTTTTTAAATTATATTCAAACATACTGATAGAAAAATCCTGTACAACGTTTAATTATCTAAGATAAAAATCTAAATACATCGCTTTTCCACCTTCATGTTAACAAAATCACTAGATAGTGTCATTGACAATCCAATAAATTTTAATCGTAGTCATTAAAATATAAGCAAAATCACACGTTATAACTAATATGGTAACAAAACCAATTTCCTTTGCCTACAACAATTAAGGCAAGTGATCGTGTTAGTGGATTATAGTATTTATACAATAACGTGACTGAGAGTGCACCCTGAGGGAGACCCTTCCCCGGGGAGCGTACTTAGCACCTTGATTGTGATCCTGTCGGCTGAGCTTCATCCCTTTTGTGTGATAGATTAGATACTGGGAAGGGAAGTGGCTTGGCCGCACGGCACTATTCAATAAATGTTTACAAGTTTTATGCAACCCAGCAGAAGGGCTCTTATGGAACATTTAATTTTACAATTTGATTAAGTCATTGTCATAAAACATTAATCTTTCTTTTAAGGATATCTTTCACAAACGATAACGAAATTTCATATTGTGCTTTCTTTTAAGATATACAAGGGTATGTGAGTTCATCGTAATATTTTTCTGTATAAATTATTCAACCATCTCAAAATGTATATTTGTTAAATATAGAGTCAGTATTAGTTTATTAATTTAATTAAAAAATCAACAACCTAAACGTGAATAGTAAGTGGGTAAGCAAAGTTGCAGACATTAGCGTACCCGAGCTAGTTTATTTGCAAAACTAGCTCCGAAGTTGCTTTTCAAATCTACCAGCTACTCCTAACAAATTGTTTTACAGGCGTTACAAATTCAACCCTAAACTAATGCGTCCAGTGATTGAAGATCTCTTGAGTCACCAATGTTCTATCGAGTTCAACGTGGTTAAGAGGTCATGTGGAAGTGGATTGTCACACATGGATAATAAATTGTCGGGCGGGTGTAATTCGCAGTACACGCGTCATTAACGCGCCCGAATGTGCTGCCAAATTAACAATTACGCGAACCTTGTGCCTTTATGTTAATTAGGGAATTTGGAGATGCCGTGTGCATCTACCTACATTCGCCAGCGAGTGTTCGTGCCAATTACACGATATTGAGCAGATAACTCGGCCGGAATTACTTTTAGAGGAGAAATTACATTGTTTCAACTTATTTAAAGCTTTCGTGATGATAATGTGTAACATCAATGTGAAGACTTACTGCGTTTGCTAATTTACTCGGCTATTTGAAACCTTTTCACTTTTGTTATTTTAAATCTTGTAACATTATTATATTGTCTTATCGATAAAAGAAATCTTTCAAATTAATGTTATATATTGCAGTTTAGGCACATAATCGGCATAAATATTCTAAAAAATCTCATTTGTCATTGCCTAAAGAACACAATTATTTCATAAGTGAACTATATTTAATGAAGTTTTCTTATAAATCAATTAATATAATCAGATTAACATTGAGATTTTTAAGGTAGGCGGTTCTTATTACATACGTCTCCCAGATTTTACCATCGGCAACAAAATTTACAAAATCAACACTCGGTTATTCCAAAACATCTCGAAAAATCTTAATAGCCCAAAATAATATTTAATCTGCAGAACAATTGCAATTGAATTTTCCAATAATAAGTCCGCCGCGGGGCCTGTCCGCAAACAATTACAGTACCCGGGTCTAATCCAAAGTGTCTCGGCCTAATCCCAGTAGCCGCACAATTAGTCTGTCACCGGGTCGCGGCGTCCAATCAATAAGGCCCATGACCGGCGGCTGCCTTAAATGCCTCTAAGTGATCATTACGTTCACAAAGAATCTTTTTCATAGTAGTTGACTACGGAGCAAGGATTATAATGTAACGTACGGATAAGTTCTATCACAAAACCAGATCTCTCTTTTTGTTTAGACAGAACTTGATGAGAAGTTGGCAGAATATGTCACGATGATTTTTACTTTTATGTATCATAAGCTTTCCATTACCTTTAACAATATGGTATGCAGCTTTCTTTGAGTAAATGTACAACATCGGTGATTAGTGGGATATGGATGCTAAGAGAACAGTGACAGTGTACCAGTTACCGCCTAAGAAAGTAATAGAAAATATTATTTATGGAATGCTGGTTGATGGTCGTGTTAAAGAATTTTCGAAAATAGCTTATTTCTTTTATGAAGTTCTCACTCTCTCTATCTACGTTTGTACATGCTATCCAAACTGGACATTTTAAATCTATATAAAAATTAAGTAGTACCTTGTAAAACTGTCTTAAAAGATAATTTTCATAAACTGCTATAAGACTCTTTACATCGTACTAAAAGTTTTATAACATTACTTTTCATGTTATTTATAGAGTTATTATGATACCTCAGTAAAATAAAATTGTTTTCTGATTTAGCACCTAAAAATAGTATTTTCAAACATGTGACATAATATGCAATACGCATGGTTCTGCGGAAAATGTTTAGATACACATAGTTATTTTCAATTTATAATATTAATAAATATAATTTCACAACTTAATACAATGGTATGTTTCTGATTTTTTGTTACAAAAAGTATATTCCGGAACCGATTTCCTAGTACTATTTTTAAGATTCTTCCATCTTCACATGGCTCCTTCAGAATTCGACAATAAATACGTGACTTAGCTTTTTTTTAGAAATGAAATAAATATAAGAAGCGAATAACAATTTCCAGTATCCATATAAAATAAGTATACTATCTATTACCGTAATTCTACATTTATGATTGATTCAAAACGTTGCAAATGCCAGTAAATAACGTTCGCTTATCTCGAAGTCTTCGAAATATCATTAATATAATAATAACCCGGTAAATACATGTACCGCACACAAAGCAAGTAGGCGGATTTGAGAAGTGGGGGACGCGCTGGGGAAGGGGGGGAACAGCCAGCCTGGAATATAATACAGGCGGAGTATTAATTTGCGCGGAGAGCGCGGATCGAGTTTAATTAACAAATTTAATTAGAAATTAACTGTTTCGCAGGCGCTCTGCACCGAGCATGTAGGGCTGCCACTCTCGCGTCATGTCCACATTTACATATCTCGTGCATGTAGGTATTCCCAATACAGGTTACCAATTGGATTTAGGTTTATAAGAAGTATTCTGTAGGTATTGTGTAGCATATATTAACTTATTTTAGGATAAATTATCTGAAGATTTGAACAAACGTTACAAGTATTTTTTTATATCATACCAAAGCAACCGAGCTTACGATTGTTCATCTGATGGTAAGAGAACTACCATCGCCCGTAGATATATTCAAGAGGGGATAATCTGGGAGAAGCATTTTCACTTTTCGATTATGGCCAGTTAGCTATATTACATCAATGATTTGTCTTATTTTCAACAATAGTAGAGTAATATATTATGAATATATAAGATAGTAAATGTGGTATTTTTAAATAGTTTTAAATGAAATACAAGATTATCCACTCTCGGCACAGTGCTTTGACGTCAAATACCATATAAACATGTTCTCGCGGCGGCCCTACCGGTTAGGTAGAGAGCTACACTCGAGTTTGAAAATTTAATCTAGTCGCGTTTGTTCCCACTAATTGGTTTGTTTTACTCGCTTAGTTAATACCTCGGCGCTGCGCACTCCACACCCGTAACTGATTGAACATTGTACAGTGTTACATACTAAGTGTATGCGTTCTAATGCTGAATGAATCGTACTTTACTACAAATAAATATAGACGAATCAATAAATCCATACTTGATTTACGAGACCAATTTGAATTCTAAAAATAAGTTGATAGCTTGGATGCCTAAAATACGTAGCACTTACAGATTCATTTAAAATATGATTTAAGTTAATGCAATGGCTTCATTTAGTATTTATCTATAGACTGATGGATGCCCGTGAAATAGTAATATAATATTTCATGTAATGTTTTGGTCCAGAAGAAAGTATGCACTACATTTTACCATAGTCGTTCTCAAACTTTAGAAAAGTATAAACATACAAATATTATTTATAAAGATTATCCGTTAACTGAGGAATTAAATTGAAACTAAATTTAGTCAATATGAACTTTCTTTAGTTATAAGATAAATATATAATTTGAGATCGTATTCATTAGGTATGGTTCCAAAACCGACGAGCAAAATGGCGCAAGACGGAGAAGTGTTGGGGCCGTTCCACCATCATGGCAGAATATGGACTATATGGCGCCATGGTGCGGCACTCGTTGCCACTCCCGGAAACCATCCTCAAGAGTGCCAAGGACAACGACAATGTTGCGCCCTGGTTACTCGGTAAGGAAAACTCACTTTTATTAGATAGAACACTGTTCAGGTTTTGGTGTACTTTAGCGTCATCAAAATTAAAGCTTTTTTTATTTGAATAAAATTAAAGGGCCAAATTTACTGAATTAAAAGTAATAAATAAATGAATTAAAAAATAACTCTCTGAAGGTCGATATCTTTTATATTATTATATGGATATACCTACTCATTAATTAACAGTTTATTTATTTATAAAAGGCATATTAAAGTAAATCTAGCCCTCCATATGGACAATAACGATTGAGCTGAAAAATCTTAAGTTTTTAAGATTTTTCATAAGTTATTAACGTTTAATAATAAAGAATATATCATTTGTACATTCTTATTAATCGAAGGCACTTCGTTACATACAGTGTAACTATTTCGTGTCATATTGCATCCAAGGTAAGACCATTGATACCATACGTAGAAACACCTAGACCAGAAGCGATTAAGAAGCTCGTATATGTCTGTTACTTCCACAAATATTAAAAGTATAATTAAATTAATATTTAGATACATATGTTCTCATTAACTACTTGACATAGTCTATGGGTACTCTGTAATATGATAAAATGTGTGATGTGATGATTTTGTTGAAGAATCGAGCGGTGACTCGGGGCGACCGTAGCACCCCGCCCGGCCACCACCACTGAGCGGTGAGTCTTATTTTACCTACTACTCACAAGCAGAACAATAATTAGCTTCAACAAAATCATCACTCGCTCTAATTAGGTTCGATAATTAGCATTATATATGCACCCGGCTTTAATTGAATTTCTTGTGGTGTCACTAACAGTTCAACGCTGCCAACAATGATTCTTTTAATAAAATAATCATTTGAGTAAAGCCTATTAATATTTTTGTATACATATAACGTATATGTTTTTCAAAATGCGATTATCAGTATTTTACTTAATATAAGCATCAGTCTATTTGAATGTCAATTGTTACTTATACAGGGTTTTCTGGTATTTTATTAACATCGTTAAGCTAATAAACATACGAAATACTTTATTAAGCATTAAATAGATCGACATGACGTTATAGGATTAATGTCACGTCGATTTATTTACGTTTTGTTTCTAATGGGATTGCAATAAAGACACTAAGATGTCACTATGGCACTTTTACAACTAACGAATTGTCGTTTGATCGTAACTAGGTACTCTACCACTTGCTAAAGTATAGTCGGAATAATGTTAGAATAAAACCATATTTTTTTAAAACACGCATTCTATAGATACTAATTTTTGACACTTGTCAGAAGACATTACAAGGAAAAAGTATTCATATCTTTGCTGTTACGGTTGTTTTTGTTACTAATTTAGTCGTTACCATAAATGTGAATTATTTTTTGCTCACGAAGGAGCTTTTATAGATAAAGGTCGTTGGTTAGAATGTTTTTTCTGGTGACTGCTGTGAAATTTATACTATAATTCGCTACATTGGGACAACATTTTTCAATACATTCATAAATTATAATGCGTTTATTTGAACTTTTATCATTTCCCTAATAAACATAAACTTGTAGATTATTAAAACATCTTAAAAATACACGCTTTCACTCAGGACTCCATTTTCAGAGTAGCTTGAAATTGCTAAGCTAAATAAATCTTGGTAAACATACAAGGTTTTATATTGATTTCACATTTAATAATGGATTATATAGCCTCTAAATATATTTTGATTTCATTATAAGTAACAAGTTGCTTATCGTAAAGCATATTAAAAACTGCTCAAAAAGTACGAATTTACGCTAAGGTTATTCAAAACAAATAATAAAATCGTGACGCGAGCCCAATCAAAACACACACAAATCATTATGAAGAATGCAGCGATATGCATACAGCCTGCGAGCTTGCGCACGGGGCCCGGGGCGGGCGCGGTTCTGGGTGCGGGGCGGCCGGGCGGCGGTCGCGCGCGCGACGAGGTAAACCAAGATGGCCGCCCTTGTCTAAGGCTTGATTAACGCAGATTTAAAGGGCTGCCGCTTTACATATTAATTATATACTTATTCACCTGCCCATGTAGTAGTGGAAGGGGTGCGTTTGTTTTTGCTTTTTATAATTTTTGCATTCCAAAATGGCTGCGCTCGTCAATATATAAACTTGGAGTAACGTTTATGTTTATCATTATGGTTTCCAATAATATTACTTAACTTTTACTATCGTATAAGAAATATCTTTGATATTTCATTATTGATTTGGGTAGACACTATTATTGAACAATTTGCATAGCTATCCTTACGTTTTAAACTGTCGTCATATTTGAAGGTTATTTTAATATCTAGGTATGTTTAAAATACTTAGTTAAGTTTAATGAACAAAATAAATATTTTTTCACAATTTTAAATACCTTTTACCTTAGTTTTAGTTTAAAAACGACTTTCTCCAAGTATTGTTAAATTTAGAACCAATCTTGAGCAATCTGATAAATATTTATTAAAGCCGTACTTATACTCAATATAGAACTCAATGATGGCTTTTGTCAAGAGTTACTCCATGATATAGTGAGCATAACAACAAAAAACTTATCAGAAACGAATTTCAATTGAAAGCAATTCCGAAAGTTTTCCTAATTAAGCATTGAAAGTTATAACACTAGAAAGTTGTTCATGTTTATTCTCTAATAAAAGGCTAACGACACATAGATTACTCGTCTTCCGTAGGCTTATTCATAATTGAACGAGTACCCCACTGCTTTACAACTAACAAAAGATGATAGTTTTGTATGAGCCGGTTAATGTAACTTGAAATCCATCAAAAACTTGAAACGCCATAAAATCCTTAGAGGCGCCAATTAAATGTCAATTAGCGACAAACAAAGAGCTTTATATTAAGACATTATCCAATCCACTAGAAGGTCCCTGGCACTCCCAGCGGCGGCGCTAGTGTCGTCATCGCCAGATCAAAGAGAACGCAAATGGATCACAACAGGCATCTTTATTATCAACCTATTATTCACTTGCTTTGTGCATCACGCTTTTATCTTGCAAAATGACACCAACACTTAGGCACCGGCTACACTGTAATGCGTTTTTGAAACGAAAATTACGGAGCAACAGTCCTAACGCAGCACACGCACGCTCTACGCCTCCAATTATTTTATTAACAGAGACGTTTATCGTTGCATGTAATATTCTTAATGTTTATGATAATGTAAGTTTCATTAACTGCAAGACATTATATTATTTTTTATATCAGAAGTATCTAGGATGCAGATACGTTAAAAAATCAGTTAATGGAACGTAATGCCATGTGCTTTATTTTATTCCATAGTGAAAAATTAAGGGGAATGTATATTTTTCACTTGATGTCCTTGGAGCGCTTATTTACCAAGATTAACTTCGATAGTCGTTCCATCGATTCGATAAGTGTTTATTACCATTAATAAAATTATGTTTAAAGAATATAATTACGTCAGATCAAATCAAATATCTAATTATAATGTAAAAAAGTTTTCTTATTGTTGTAAAAATAAATGAAAAACTCTCAAAATTTTATATTTAGTCATATAAATAATAAACAACACTCACTTATAGCCAAATTATAGTATTGTCATCCAAAATTGATACACATACAAGGTTTAATGTTGAAATTAACTTTCAAGATTTGATCGAGTGGTTTTTTGTTTGTCATTCCAAATGAAGTTAATGAAAGCGTGAAATTTTCTATTTTAGTCAATCTCTAATTTCATTACCATAAATCATTAATAAATATTTATGTGTGTATCTTTAGTAATGTCATGTACACTGCTTCTAACTTAGATAGTATCTAAATTTTGTATAAGAGTCCTGAAGGCTACACACGGCTGCGAGACGTTTCCTTTGTCTCTCTTTGCGAGCCACTCCACTAAATGGCTGAAAATTATCACACAACGCATTAGTGGAAGCTTTGATGTGTCATAATATTACTTTACAATTACCTCTACATTAGTAAAAGTGCCTGAATATTTAATGTTGGCCAGAAACTTGAATCTTGCGATAGTTACTGAAGAATTGCATTAGTTTTTTAATTTATTTTGTAAACAAAATAACTCATGTTCCGTATTATCAACAGATCTTATCCAGTTTAAATATATTAAATTAAATGCTCCATTGTAAATTCGTTCCTCTTATCCAGTTTACAGAGATTTTTCTATAGCGTGTTAATTTTCACAGAAACTAGTAAGAACAGGATGCCTAAACCGTAATTTTGAATTATATTAAGCGATCTCAATACGAAATACGCAATTTATATATCAATTTAAACTTTAAATATTGCTCGTTATTTCTGCGAACATAGAAAATGTATACGAATTAATGCCTGAATTTTGTGTGCATAAATAGCTTTTAAGTAACTTATTTTTTCACGGTTTGGGTAATGTCTATACTTTACTAATAATCATCAAAATTTATTCAGTAGCTTAATCTGAAGTAATTTTCTTTTAAGGATTTATTGAAAAATCTGAAAGTTTCACAAAAAGATCATACGAATATTTAGCCTGTACTCGAAGTACCCTTTATGTTACGCATATAAACTGCATTTCCTATTTTGCTATATAAAGTAAACTTTATTCTTATCGAATGCACAATCAGTCACTAAAACAAAATTATTCGTAATAGATTCATCGATTCAAGAATACAAACGTTACAGACAAGTATAGCCGTAGCATTTATAATATTAAAATAATGAGACACATACTTCGTCAACTTGAAATTTAATTATTAATCACAGTAAATAATAACAATATAAAACGCTTTCAATATCGCTCTACTATGTGGAAGTTGCAGTTAGGGTTAAATCAAGTGGATTCATAGGTTCGCTGGTAATAGAGAAAGTTTGTGAGTTATCCCTAATGTGAGTTGTGTACTGCGATCATTATAAACAAACGAATCATTAAGGCTTTTAAACTATAAGTTATAGCTTTGAAATTACGAATGTAAGGTGATTTCACTGATTTAAGGTAGACGAAACTTGTTTCTGCTTTCAATTCAAAATTCTAATACCTAATAGGAAAAAGGATAATGTGAAGGAAATGATATTAATTAAGATAATTCGATCACAGATTTTGGTGTGAAATTAGGACGTGTAGATGGCCATCTATATTACTGACTTGACTTGACTATCTTCCAATAGTTAATAATATTACGGGGCAGTCAAAGTTTCAGCCAGTACTTAGATAAACTTATTTATTCTAACAATTTTCTAATAAATCATATAAGTTTATCACAGATTATGTATGAACTTAACAATGTATCTACATATTGTTTATTAGGTATATAATATGACAAAATACAAAATCTGCCAACTTCTACAGGATGTATGTATGTTTCCAAACAAACAAGATGTTAGGTAGCTATACCCCTTTCAAGTTTTATTGTAAAGTACTCTCTACCTACGCGAGTGAATGTCTGTACGTATACGAAATATTTCAGCAGTTATGGCGCCACAACGTAGGTAACTCACAAATATGCGTTAAAATTTATACCCGTGTATAGAGATACTTTTCAGTAATTTTTAATATCATATATTTGAATTACCATATATAATAAATAATACTAGGATAAATGAAATCGTATGTAAATGTAGAAATGACAAGACGTCGTACTAGGTGGCTGATGGCGTAGGGCGGGCGGCGCCTTACTATCCTCTGAGCAATAAACACAAACGAACCTGATTAGGTATTCACATCGCTTCTCACGAGAATGTAAAAATCTCGTAAAATCCTTCTCACAGATATTAAACCAGACGAGATGTATTTTTGAACGTAAAGGAATCATATTTTAAAATTCATTCATGCTACGAGTATTTTTGCTTTAAGACCACTGTAGACGTTTATTAGAAAAACTAACCGCGTTCTTGTTTACTTACATTATAACTGATGATACTTATTTTTTGTAATGTATCTTGTTACATAAGACCTTTGCTGTTAAGACGTAATGGTATAATGCAAATGATTTGTATCTACCACGAGCCATTCTTTAGGATATAATCCTTATTTGATCACTTAATATTTTAAAAATGATTATCTCTAAAAATTGTCAATTTGCACATTGAAATAATTTATAACTTGTAAAGGAAATTTCTTTCAAAATTTTATTATTAAAAGAGTTATTTAAATAAACAAATATATTATAATGTGAATCTATGTTTATAATATTAATGCTATGTAATAGTAAATTAAATGCTATATGATTTACACTGGTTTAAAATCTAGAATAGTGAACAACTGTCGAATTTACTAAATTAATATGCAGGGACCTTCAAACGACACTAAACATATTATAGTAGAAAAGCAACTTACTAAGCCGGGAGACTACCCTTAGTTGTTGAATTATTTTTGCTGATACAAGATAAATGATAAAGTAACCTGTTTAATAATCTTAGAACATTAAGCGTCTTTTATTTTTTAGAATTATGATACAGACTTACAGTAGATGTTAAAAAAACGTATAGTTACCCTATCAAGGTCTTCAATACACATACGTTATCATTTAAAAAAATTTTTTGGTACATTAACAATGTAAAATTTTTATGTGAAAGCTTAAAACATATGTCTAATAATAATATTCTAAAGTAAACATGTTCATGTACGTAAAATAACTAAGTTTTTCGTTACTGAAAATATTGTAATTTCTTATGTCGAATTTTTAAGCTTTACCTATATCTTTTCGTAAAATACACCTTAGAATATTTAATAATCTCCCAAAACCACAGAGACGCTATGGAAGTTGAGGGCCCATGCACGTAACGAGTTAAATTAGTTCAATCCCTGAATTAATCTGGAATATAATCATGGTAAAAAATTGAGAAGATCAAAG
>JAOSYY010000016.1:4084426-4116290 GCA_025727935.1 Hebomoia glaucippe
ATAATTCACCTCCTGATCTTTTGCTCGTCAATTAATGTTTCACAGTTAAAGTTTTCGCATGGAAAACAGAAAGCATAGTATTGACATAACATAATAACAGTTTCTCAGTTAACTGCACTTAAAACGAGCTGCTACTGGTGTACTCTGAAGTTATGTTCCAAGTGGTTAGTAACATTATGGTATGATAATTTCTACGTTAAAGATCAACATAAATTATACATCTCTTCTCACAAATATTTAGGAAATAATCTCCTTAAATGCTATTATCGACCAGATGAAAGTGAAAAAACCAACAATAGTAAATTTTTGTATCCAACTTTTTAAATACTCTCTCGCTTATTCATCAGTATGGTTATTTGTTTGATTCAGGCATGCACCGCAAGTCGATGGAGGCGGCGCAACACCTGAAGGAGTCGGGGTCGGAGCGTGAGGGATCGGAAGCAGAGCCCGAGCGGGCGCCCTCCGCGTCGCCGCACCGTCACGACGTTCATGATAGCCAGGTAACCTGCAATACTTTATAGCATACACTGTTTTGTTAAATGCACAACACGCGCACGACTTTGGTACTTTAGAATTAAATGTCCAGATTGATATGTTAATTTAAGTCAAATTTTCCCCGGTAATTTCTGCAATCATTAATTTAAAGATGTAATTTGACTAACATTCCATGTTTACAATTTATCACAGTCTACCTTCATATCAGCGTGATAAATTGACAACGTTTGATACCAACAAGAGCTTTTCCAATTTGATTATTAGAACATTTATTGTCATTTTTATGTCCGGTCATTGAAAGTAAAAGTTACTAGAAGACTGTAAAGGATCACTTCCAATGTTCTCAGGCACAAAGCTCGCCGGGTAGCAGCACGACTGCATCCTCGTCGGCGAAGGGGCGCGCGTCTCCGGAGGGGCGCGAGCTGTACGAGGACCCCGAGGCGTTCCGCAACAACAGTATCGCCTGCCTGCGTGCCAAGGCACAGGAGCACCAAGCGCGACTGCTCTCCAACAACCTCCTTCTTCAAGTGAGTTGCTTCATCCACATTTGAAAAGACGATTGTGACATCCAAAACCTTGTCTAGGAGATATAGTTGTAAAGTTAGATTTGTAAAAACTCTGAATTTTCTCAGTCTATGTCAATGACATTTCTAGAATTCATATATTATTTTCATTGGTCAAGTGATAAATTGATACAGCCTGCGCTATTTTCTACCCTTTATACTATAAATAAGGGTACAGGTGAAAAGAATAAGGATATTTCACCCAGGCATCACCATTCTTAGGTGAAAAGTCTTGTCAAGTGGTGGAGGTTACTTGCAATCCACTGAATCTATGTTTGTAACTCGGTGGCTATCAAAATGTTTTAATCTAGCATGTATGTGCACTTGTTGAATTAATTTAAATATGTGAAACTTTAACTTTTTCAGATGTATGAGAAGTTGAGTGACTGTTCGCAGGTGCGTGGCCTGCATCGGTCCAACGCGCCCAGTGTCGACGATGATGGCCCAACAGACATCGACGTCGGCACTGAGCAGCCGCCGCATGAGGCTGCTCGCCTCTACTGACGCAGCGAGCCCGCAGCCCATGCGCCGTCCGCCCTTGCGCTCGACGCTGACGCGCACGCCGCTCTGTGAGCACCGCTCCAAGCAAAGTGAACAAACTGTCACTTCAGTGTAATTATGTACATTTTAGACTTAGCAATATTTAAAGTTTCCCAGTTTTTCGTGCAATACCTTTAGTTAAGTATTTATATTTCTAGCGTTGTGTTAGCGTTGTATAAAGTTGCGGCGACTCGCCTTTAGCTTTAAATGTACTTAATAGTTATAAGGCGGACTCCTTGTGACTGGCACTATTTATAGTTTAACGTAAACTTTGGAGCCTATTCATGGAATTCTTCGAATTATTTGTTATCGTAATTAATTAAGCGCAATTCTTAACATTATTAAAAATGTTCGAAATAGAATAAATAAAAAAAATTGTTTATCGAAAAACCAACGAAAATTTTAGATATTATTCTTGGTTTTAAAACATTATAAAGTTTATTATGAAACTAATAGGTATTTTTATATTTAAGTAAAACGAAAACATTCCGTATGTTTTATGAAAAAAAAATTGAATGTATATAAAAATATAGCAAAAAATGTAATTAACTATGATATAGAATCAGGTTCAAAAACATCGCCTTCGATAGGATATTTATTGACTTGGTTGTGACAGAAACCCAACTCTTGATAAGTTGAGGCGATTTTTGTAATTACAAATATCGAATTGCTTCTTTATGTCTACTTTAAATGTGTGAGCAGTTCTTACATTTTAATAATGTTACAAAAAGACACAACCCAATCCCAAATCAACCACTGTCAACTTGAAAGGGAATAAATAATAATTAATCTTATAATTTTAAACACAAGATTAGACAAAATATTTTAGGAATGCACTTTTATTTGTATAATTGTGTTCTACAACATTCCAGAAGTAAGATAGTAAAAGTGGAATATTCTCGTCTAAATTCATTTTTGAAGGGACACTGACGAATCTTTACAGACATAAGTATGGTGACCATAGTACCAAGTGTTTATGCCTCAACTAGAAACGTCACATGATCAGAAGATCATGTACCTAATGCTTTAAATTTATAATATCAAACTTTCGGCCCCGCACCATATATGTATTGCATTTTATGTTAATCATTCAATCTTATCAAATCAAAAACAAATATGGACGGTTGTGCAGAAGCATTTTTTTATGAAAATATTAAAATCTTAATACATCAGCGTTAGGTACATTAGTAATTTGCAGTTGTGTTAGTAAGTAGCTTGTAATACCTTCGCCTAAACAGCTATAAGTTACGTTCAAACATTTTACTAAATAAAGTACCAATATATGGTAATAGTATTCGTTTTACCCGAATTTTAACAGTGATTTTATTTTTTTAACGACTAACACATAAGAGCATATTATTAGACAACAATGATTCGCTCTTTAAAAATGCAAAAAATCACTTGTTTTACATACCATAACTAAGCATGTTTAAAAATTAAGAAAATTAAATATTACGGCAACGGAATATTAAATGGACAAGAAATAGATTTATTGCCATTTCATACGCAATAAAAACTGTTCAAAGATTTTTTTTCGGTATTAGTATATTACTGAAGGTATTTTATGATTTGTTGCAGTTTATACAATGTTTAAGAGATTCAACGGATTATACCTGTTGTCTAATAAACAGTTGTTCTAACTACAACATGAAATAAACACCAGAACTTTACTTAATTTAGATTATCTTATAGTCTAAAAATATTCTCATATTCGGCGTTGTGATAAATTGTTGTTTAGTATAAAACCGCCGTACTCTTGTACTTATAATGATATTAATAGACTTAAATTGTAATATATTCACTGAATTACCACTCGAAGAGAACTTAATGTGACGTCATCGTAATATAAGATTATTTCGATGAATAAACAATTGCGTAAATTTATATTTGTTTTTTTTTTTCATATTCAAATTATCCTTACACAAATCCATTGTTATGAAACATCTATAAATTGGCAAATGCAAATCTATTGTTTATTGATTATGTTAATCTAAAGACTTATTGAAAATAATGTTTCGATGTGCCACATTAATTAACTGCACATCACCATCAACAAGTTTTAGCAAAGCCAAGTGTATACATTAGAATAAACTACTATTTATTGTAACGAAAGAACTATTTCAGGGTGCAACAAATACCAATACTATCTAAGTAGGTCTTTTTTTATGCGATAGGAAGGCACACGAGCGCTCACTTCACTTATATACTAATAGTGATTTCTGTCCTCCATGGACACTTCCAAAATCAGTAGATCTAGAAGATGTGTTGCCAACCTTAACGCCTTAGCCATATTTTATCATTTATCGTTATACTGTCGGCCTTATTTATTTTTATTTAGTGTATTCGGAAAATCATAAACTGAAATCGAAACGCGCATAGCACATCACGACTTTTCCGTCTAATATCGGTGGTACGTGAACCGGGCGAAAGTTGTTTCTATTTTTCAGTTTGTATGTAGTTTTGAGCATCACCTTTTATAATTTGTATTTATGAAGAACAACCTTAAAACCTTTTTATTTTATATAGATCAATGTCAGTACAAAAATTGTCGATATCTTATACAATAGACGCCTAATGCTCAAAGTTATCGATCAAAGAATTGTGTCAAAACCTTATGTAATGCAAAGTAAGAGAGTATTTAAAAAATCCCAATTGGCCACCGGATTTCATAATTTACAACTAGTGATGGTGTGGAGAAAGTTTCACCGCAGTGATTTAAAATAAATTATTTTTTTCATTTTTTACATAATTTTACAAATTCAATGTTTAGATAGATATGTATATTATTTCATATAAACGTTTGATGACATAAAAGCTTAAAACAAAGTAAAGATTATGTTTTTCAAAGAAGATCTAAAATTATGTAAATTTATGTAAACGAGTTATAAATGGCAGTTCCTCATTTAAAAAGATGATCTTACTGACTCATAATTGCCTGGTACTTTTTTCATAAAAATCATGGATATTATTAGCTTTACCAGCGTTATTTTTTTATAATAATGGCACTTATAAATTGATACTAGATATCCTAAAAACTTTAAAAAATAAATATCAACAAGGCCAATAAAAATAAATAAAGATACATCTGTTCAATGAATGGTAATCTTGGCAGAACTGTTACTAACTTATAGTTGCCTGGTACTTTATTCACATAAGTATTAAATATAATATTTATTAGAATTATCAACTTTAGCTTTCATAATCATGCCTTAGTTACTATTATAGTATAGATTTGAATTGAAAATCTTATACAATATGTATATTATATATTTTTATGCCCAAGCCAAAGAAAAAGATAGAGAAAATTAGATTTGGTCAATGATAATTTAATCTTATATATAATATATGAGTTATTAAGAAATCTGTCTTCTTAATAACTCATAATTGCCTGGTACTTTTCCTACCCACATTGTTGTTTTTAACTATGTTCATACGGACTAATCATGTTTTTAAGATTGATTCACCGACAAAACGCTTGAGGCATGCGGTGCAGGGGAATGTTTAAAAACTGCATGGTTATTGGCCGATTCAATGCGACCGCGGTAAGAGAAAGTGTCACAGAAGTCATTAAAAATTATTCTTCTTTTCTTGGACATATCTACATGTTCTTTTTCTTTCTTTCTTAGGCATAAATATAAAAACTTAAAAAAATCTGTATTCATCTAGTCTGTTAAGGGTACAGTAGGTATGTAAAACACTTAAATTGCTAGCCATCATTGTAGGTAAACAGGGATTTAAAGACGAACATAAAAATATTAATAATAATAATGGACACTTTATACTGCAGTCAGTTAGATGCCAAAAATAATAAATTTCTTTTGACTAATTAATTTGCTAAGCTAAGACAAGATCTTCTCAGTGTAGTTGTGGCCCATTAGAAAATAAGGGACGCACACATTCACTAGTCACAAACCAGTGAAAGTAGACCTCCAACAAACCTAATTTAAAAAATGATTATCATTTAATCTGCTTACTTTTGAAAAGTTATATCATTTTTTTATTTGCCTTTTACATGTATGGCTACACTTTCCACATTATCTGGTTGGCCATTATTATTATTTTTCGTATTTTTTTATATATAAATAAACAAGCGTAACGTGACATTTTCACATATTAATGTAAATTTTTCGCTTTATATCTAAATCTGTGGAATGAATCTAATGTGCTGTATGAAAATGTTCGGCATTATTAGGTGTGGTTAGGATATCGATGATAAAAATACTTATAATGTCATAAATAAGTTCAAGTCACCATATTCAATTCTTTCTTAATAAAGTATAGATCGCTTTCGCGTAGGATTGAAAATTAAAACACACTATATGAAGCAACATGTAAATAGCTCATGTATTTATTAAATAATTTCATAAATTTTTACTTTCGAGATTAATATATTTTAATTTATAACAATTGAGAATTTTAAAAACATTTTCCTTAACTTGAGCTTCGTAACGTATACAATCACTTTTTTCTGTTTTTTTCGAACGTTGTAATGAGATAACGGCAATTATTTTGGCAAAATTTCAGCGTAATGGAAAAACACACATGTCAATTGACCACGACCACAGCGAAAACCAAGGTAACCTCTTTCTTAAAGTTGCCACGATATTTGCCGTGATAAATAAGGGCAGCGGCCATTGTAGTAAACAAATAGCTGTTTTAAACATAAAATAATAAGTTTGAAGAGACACCACCATTTGGAATTTGACCTAATTGTCCGCTTACCGAAAACCCAGAAATGTTTTTAAGTAGATTAAATGAAGCTATAGTGATTACTCTCCGTTCTAAATATGCTTATGAATAGGAACTGTAGTAGATTGGAAAGCTGTCAAATTTTAACATTAACGTTATAGGAAACATGTTTACAATTTTGTGACGTCATCCATAGAAGAATCAATTGAATAACAAATGAATATAAGGCCATGTGACGTCATCGAAGATTCAGCCAATTGAAACAGTGTAAATGAATGGACGGGTATATAAATAAAATCGGTAGGATATATATCACATGAACATTATAAAAACATTATACAAAAAGTAAGGCATTAAAAAAGGTTAATGTAAAATGCGCTTAAGTAACTATACTGACTGACTGACGGACTGTTGTTATATTTTGTTTATTTTCTTTCTTTTGTTGTTTGTGCGTCTATGAGTATATTTTACATAATATACCTTGTACAACGTCCTTTTTTGTATTATCAACTCACAGAGTGGATCTAATTTAATAAAATAAAAAAAATATATATACAAAAATTATCTCAAATAATAACCAGCTTAGGGCTACTTAATTGGTATTTTATAACAATAAGGGCCACTATTTCTAAACGACATTTTCTGATAAACAACATTGTCTAGGATTGAAAAAGTAGGTGTATGCATACTTTTAAAATATCTATTTCAAATACCCACAATGTTAAAATGCTTTTTTTAGTATAAATCTCTGTCCAGGTGCCTTTATTACAAAATAAGGCCAATAACTTTTTTGTGACCTCCATGCTTTTGTCGTTCACATAACTACAATATATCCATATAAACGTTTACAAACTCATGGCACATGAAGAAACTTTATTTAATACATTTAAAAATCAAAACTAAGCCTAAATGAACATTTTTGTCTATATACTTATAAGTATTGTAGGTCGAGAAAGGCAGAACATAAATCAAAAATTCCCATATTTAATTAATATTACGTCGACTTTTATATATACATATAGACTTATAAAAAAAAAACTTAATAAAAAAGGTAATATTAGTCTTTCGATATACATCTTTAAAGGGGTTATGGATCGGAGGAGTTTATTTTAACAGACTTCGATAGAGACAGTCCTTGATGTCCAGTTAATGGGAGAATACCATGGCTAAAGATATTGATTTTTCAAAAATCTAATTAATCTGCTATACTTTTAATTTAATTCCAGCTCAAGACTCATTTGAGAAGTTTGCAATTCCTCATAATTTTAGAGTTGGCCATAGAGACCCGCTTAATAATTAATCCTGTACGTATAGAACGCTCTGACCTGAATTACACTCTTACAACATATAGTAATATTTCAATAAAATATATACTGTAACACACTGACTAAGCGAACATTTAAATGGGACAATTTTAACAGTAATAAAATACAATTATTGAAATATAGGCCTTTACTAAGGCACATCTAAAATAAATATATTTGTCAGTCTGTATACAATAGAATTATTTTTATTGTGCAACCGTGTACAAAAAGTAAGTTTTACCTCAGTAAATAACAATCGTAAAATCGTATATTTAAATATTTCTGCACAATTCCACCATATTAGAATGATTAATATACATACAAAAATGTTGATAATACGATTTCGTATAAAAAAAATTTAGTATTGTCTTGGCACCAAATATTTACTTAATTAAAGTTTGGTATGATGAATAAAATATTTTGTACTTGCTTTTCATAGAAACCCTACCAAAATAAAAATATGCTGTTTTAATTTGTATCAGACAGTTTTATTTCATTGTTTTTTTTTATTTTACCTTTTACTAAATAGTCTTAAATAATTGGTGATTGCATTTATCTTGTGTGGTATAGATACATTCCTGTATCTGTCACTGTCTTCAGGTTCAATTGAACTGTATACATTAAATAACATTTATTACCAAACTCTGGTGGCTGCTTTATTAGGCCCTATTTCTTAATGTCATTTCTATATTAATTAGGGAAAGAGGTTATATTAAAATAAGTGATTACCAGTTCTACTTCTGCATTTTTTTTCGAATTGCAGGCTTTTTCAAGTAACAATTTACGATAAAAACGATAAATGCAACATGTAAAAATGCCTTAGGCAAATAATTTAACAATAACTATATATACGTCAATATAACAATACATTTACAAGCACATTCGCGCGACTCAACTAACATAGCGAGTATCGGTAATGATTATTAATAAAAATGCTTTTGTAGTGATATTTTGTTCTAAAACATCAGTTTATGTGTCAATCATTACTTTAACAAGGATTTAATTGTCCTTTAAATGAAAATGTAAGGTCTTTGTGCACAATTATATCAAATAAATTTCCTTTCAAAAAATTTCCTAATTTTTTAATAAAACAGAAACATTTCTACTAAGCAGTTTTAAAACACGCAAATGAGTAAAACCAGGCTTAAGACTAGTCTTACATGCGAATTACCTTCTGGAATACACATCTCAGAATCTGCAACCGAAGTAGATCTTGAAAAAACAAAAAACTTCCCTCTAGATGTTTTAGCCGCATTCTAGGAAACTAACTTCGATAAGACTAATATTCAGTCTTGGGTGGACCTTCCATATCCTCAGAGCTCTTCAACATGAGGTAGTAGCTATTCACGCAGAGGATGCAGTATGCAATTAGACCTGTAATTTAAAACCAATATCATGTTACGTCATCTATACAAATAAATAAATGGAATTCCAATAGTGACATTAACATTTCTAAAAACATACAGTACTTATAACAGATACTGAATTTATTAAATTCTACTTCTATATTCCGGCTAATCTTTAAAGAAGCTGGACCGATTATGTCCGAGATTTTACTGGCAGTTATAAGCCGCCATCTATGATCTAGTCAATTAAAACGAGATGATCTTTACTTCATAACTCTAGGATACGAAAACTGATGTTATGCAGATGGAGTTACACATTTAAAATGATAAATAAGTATTTACCGAAGAAAATGGCCCCTTCCAGGAATGCGAGAAAGATGTCAGAGCCGGAAACGGAAAATCCAAAAGTCATAGAGATAATTACGTAGACCAGCGAAGCGACGAAGAGCGCGCACATCAGCCACACCCACACGCGGAGCGCGCGGCTGTTCCGCTGTAATAGGCAGATTTCTTTTGATATAGGCCATTCACTTACGGATGGACAACAGGCTACATTTTTCATCACTATCAACAAAAATATATTTAATCAACGCGAGTAAGGCCGCACTGCTATCATCATTTACGTTAAAAATAGTGTAAATATAAAAATGAAGCGTATAAAAACTTCGGGGCGTCGCTAGTAGTTAATATAAATTGTATGTCAGATATGAATGTTAGAAAAATGTGAAAATAAATCAATTTCCATAGGCGCTGTGGAGACTTTATTATACATAGTATTTGAAATATTATAGCTGGATACAAAATATTTATTTTTTATAACAGAAAGAACGAACACGCGTACAGTTCACCTGACGGCAAGCGATTCCTGACACGCCTCCAAGACCAGTAGATCTAGGAGACGCGTTGCCAGCTTTGACCATATAACCTTCGCCACATTCAAATCCGTTACCATTTAATGACGTTCTGCTGCCGGTATTATTTTTATTTTGAGAAATCAGATGTGTTTAATTCCAAAAACACACTTATTTGCAATTTCAACGGAAAGGAGGGTCGCAACTAACTAAATAAATAAATAAAAGTATTTAACCGAATTATCATAACAAGTTGGTTTTTACAAGTTTATATTTTCCTTTTAGCAGCAACATGTAAGCAGGTGTTATACGCTATAGTAAGTCTGTTCAAACTAAATGCAATTATTATCTAACAGAAACTCTTTATTACAAATAATCTGTGAAAAAAGTGTCTGTCGTGGAAATCTATGTAACAGATATCTTATAAAGTACCTAACACAGGATATCTACTTGATCATCCGCAGGCTCACCTTATAAACAGCGAAGAGTAAGGTGACTGCTAACAGTATGTGGACTACACTGAGAACTGCCACTGCAGCGCTTATGGCGTACCAGGTGGAGTAGATCTTATCGCCTGCGTCCTCCACAGTGCCTACATACGCACGAAAGCCTTCTGCGTACACCGAGCAAGCCACCATCAGGCTAAACGAAATTAGCTGCAAACACAAAATATTTATTTAAAACTCTATTTTCTCCTGAACTATAATGACATAGTTTTTTAGCAGTTTCAAGGGCTGAATCGTTAATGGAAATAAATGTAAGATTAATTTTGAAAAAACAACCAGTTGAATCCCTTTAATTGCTAATATCGTCAAGGCGAAGCGGCGTTTTGATAAATAGATATATCAACGTATATAAAGCTTAACATATACTAAAAAATTCTGACTTTCATTTTGACAAAGAATGTATTAAAACACCATAGATAGTTGTAATCATGGATCTCTGATGGAAATCCCATTTGTCTATCTGTGAAAAATCTTACCAAATGAACGAAGCCGATGAATTTGGATCCAGCTTCAAGCCCCATGCACCAACAAAAGGACGTTATATGCGGCACCGCCATCTTACTTGTCGACGATCTGAAAATTTAAGAGACAAAAGTCGTTATTTAGGAAAGTAATGTACTGCTCTGGAAATTAATTTCACTTAATTAAACCTCATTAAATTATCCAACAGCTGAAAACCTTATTAGACATGATAACATATCTCTTCGAAGATTGTCTAAATATTGGTATTATTGTTATCCTTACTTACTACGTATATACCTTGTGTGTCTTTAGAACCATCTACTCAATTATACATAAAAAAAAATATTTTTTTATATATTACTTACGATACGTGCGTCTCAGACCTCATGATGAGCTGTTTTGAACCTATTATTACTGACTATACTATTATTATCCAAACTACTTTTTGTTACATCCAGATCAAAATAACACTTTGGTGTCTGGCGTAAGTTAAAAGTGCCGAGCGAAACATTAATCTACTCAGGAATAGAACTTTTATTCTAAATGGCTGCCAAAAGAATGGTATGAAAGTCAAATTAATAATAACATTTTAGTAATATTTGAATTGGGGCATTTAATAAAGCTTATGAAAAATCTTTTTTCACATCCACATTCTCATCTAGCAACCAACTCAACTAGTCCTTAAACTTTTTAGTACTTCTTCCTAATTTATATAGACTGGCACTGTTATAGAAACTTATGAATTGTACCACACTTGAATGTCGCACTAATGAACTTGATCAAGGATAACAAGTCCTAATTTGAAATAGGTCTCTAGTTCATAAAAGTTGGTCAATGAAGTTGTATAGTATATTGTATTTCATATATATATGGTTCCAAGGGCTGCATTTTATATCTACAAATTTCAATGTACTCCCTGTAGAGTCCTATTACATTCATGTCAAATGAATAATGACAAGATAAACAAGTTGTATAGATTATATTTATATGACATGTGTATTCAACAGACATAATTCTACAGGTATAATAATAATTAATACTGCTAATGGCATTTTTTATATCAAAGCAACTAAGTGAATTCCTGTATAACCCAGAGGGGGATCAGATCAGAACTCTATAACTATTTCACAAATACTCTTTAATAAACAATACTTTTTTATTGTCGGATTCCCCCAAATTACTAAAAAATGAGTGTATGTGATTTATTAAGATATTGCATCTCAACATATTAAATTCAATACAATTCACATTCTTTTACATAATTAATATTTCTTCTTCTAATGCAAAATGTAAAATACATATTCTCAGATGCTGGCCTTAGCGAGGGCCAGAATTCAATTCAATTCATATTGATACTTACAATGATACAGAGTTAATGCTAACGACACTTCACAATTACAAACAAAATGATAAAAAACAATTGTGACAATATGTAGGTAATAAGACAAAAAGTTCCTAGCATTTTATTTTTTATTATTCATTATTTGCTAAGCTAAGTACTACTAGTAATTATATTATGGTTTTTTATTTTGTATAGGGAAATTTTAAGAATAATATCATACAGTAAAAACTTTGTTCATAATCATCAACTATAATACAGTACCAATAATATTAAATGTATTTCCGAAAAATACTATAATATAACCATTTACTACAATACTTTTCTTGTCATTTTATATTTTCAATTAATACTGGTTGATGATTAATAATTATGTGATTATTAATATTTTATATATTTATTCCAAATCATTATTTGTATGATATAAAATGAGATATTGCTCACTAACTTTATTATAATATCATAACTGATATGTATTTGGTTTATAAAATAACTTTTTGAAGTACACTTAATTTACGATAAAATATAAGTTTAAACTACAATATACTTTTATATAATTGCTAAGATCTTTATAAAATAATTAACTAACATACCTTATCAAATGACAACAGTCGTTATAATTCACTAGGCCTTGAGATATATGTGTATTGTTTTATTTTTATTACATAAAAACTTTATACTTTTATTTTAATACCTAGGTATAAAATAATCTGCACCAGTATATTGAAAATAATATTATTTTTTGATAATATGTACAACAATAAAATGTCATTAGCCACACAACTTTTATTTTTCTTGTTTAAACTTGGCAATACATTACACAAAACTATTAAATTAAATAAAACATGAAAATTATCAAATAGACTTTAATATTGTCGGCACAAGTCGATAACAGCACACGCCATGACGCCACAGACTATATTCAAGGAAGGTAGTAGGTACTACTACGATTAATTATTAATGCTATTCACTACATTTGAAGGAGAAAGATAATATAATAAGTCTTAGAGGAAAAGAGATAAATATAGGCCAAACAAGTCGCACAGAGAATTGAATAACTTTCTGAATGACGTCAGACTTTTAAGGAAAGACATATCATATATATACATGTTTCCAAATGCGTCTGGGTTTTAATAATGCGCGAATCTGAATAAGGAAAGATTATATGGCTATTCAATTCAAAATTCCAGCCTTTTAATTATTAAATATCTCTTTACTTACCAGTCTTATACTTAATGTCAAATATAGTATAATATAATTCCCAAGTGTAAGTGCTGCATAAATAGACACATACGTTTAAAAATATACTGTGATTTGAACATCCATATAAACACCTTCCCACAATATTCTTAATTCTTCAGCCAACATAGACGTCAAACCATAAGCCAATAAAGTTTGAAAGCTTCAAATATTGTAACAAATAATAATTATTTTAATTCAAAGCGCGTGATCAGATGTTTTCACTGGGTAATACATCCGAGCCGAGCCTTGGAATCGGACTTCGTCTTTCTCGTACATAATTTGTTTATGTCGACTGTGAACAACGATGATGCAGTATACTGAAATACCTGCAAGAAAATAATAGCAATATTTACATAATACAATCTAAATTAAAAACTGTTCAACCGGCTTTTAGTTTCCCCTCTTAAAGTTTCAATTGTTTTGTCAAATGTTCGAGGTCAGTACTACTTAGTACGTTTTTTCTCATTTTATGTAGTATATAAATAACTAATAAAGAAATACCTGACAAACTCAGAAAGTGGAAGAATAAGATATCTACTTATTACATTTTCTGTGATTACGGAATTGATTAATTATTTTTTGACATGTACAATACCTAGCAAAACTAGTAAGTGAAGGGCATGCAGAAAATTCGTAAAATATAACAAAGTCTTTTATAAAGAATCCCAAACATTAAAGTATGTCCAATGTCCAAAGGAAATAATTATCAATTCTTCAGCGATTCCAACACTCACAGGCCCTTGCAAGATGTACGGCGATTACCACAACTTCAATTTCGAGGATCTCTCCAGAATCCTGCAGAACCAGGCTAATGCCTGTGAGGCACATCACGAAAAATAGTGCTGTTAATATTCCTGTTACTATAGTCCAGGGTAGCGTCATCGATGCCAACTTCTGAAACAGGTAACATACAGGTAGAATAACATTGTTTTTTAAATTAAATACTATCATCAATCTAAATAATTTATTAGCTTTTGCAAGCAACTTTGCTCGCGTTCTTTTCGATTTTTACATTTTGAGTTACATTATTGGATTTTTAGTATGGATCCCTATTATTTTGAAAATATAATATGGTCTATAGTCTTCCTCGATAAATATACTATCCAACACTAAAATAATTTTTAATCGGACCAGTGGTTCCTGAGATTAGCGCGTTCAAACAAACGAACAAACTCTTCCGCTTTATAATATGTATCTAAATGCTCCGAAAGTATAATTATACTTGCTATTCCCATCTATCATGCAATGTGGCTCATTTACCAATACACATAATGTTTTACAGAAGCCATCATGTAGGCCTCACCTTATAAGCAGCTACTATGAGGAGAATAGAACAAAGAAGATGTATGCCGCTAACAGTTGCTGCTGCGATGTATAGCGCGTATCGGTGTGCAGACACATTGCCACCACGGCCGATAGGCGCCAGGGTGACCAGCAAACTGTATCCGGTCAGTTCCAACAGGGCCCATACCTACGAAAGGAAAATTCAAGGTTAGTGCAATTATACTGGTAAAACGTTGTATGTAGAGCACAGGTCGAATTTCGACGAATAAAAAGAAAGTACATAAGTAACTTATATACTTATGAATGTAACATTTGCACATATGTAGGTGTGTATCAACTATATTTTTAATATATAAATAATTATAAATAATAAACTACCGATGCAAATATTAATTAATAATACTAATAAAGAATCACATACGTTTAGTTAATTCTTTAGACTCGTTCTCCAAGTCTAGACTATTGAAAAGTTATCTCCCTATGTGTGCAAAATATCATGTCAAAAAATAGGCTTTACTTAGTCGTAATAATTGGTATTTTACAAAAGCTTGACGTTTATTTCGCAAGCTGATCTAACAGAAATCAATTAATGTAGGTAATAAATGAAAGCGCCGTAATAATTAATAAATTTAAACAGAATTTATGTTACATCCACATTAATTTAATAAAATCAGATTATAGCCTCTGCTTTAACTCTTCTGTCAAAGAAACTACATGAAAGTAAACTACCTAAAGGACAAATGAGTATGCTCAGCTAGTTATTAACAAGTAAAAAATCTCTACAATGTTTCACATAATCTGGTCTTATCAGTAACGCACCCAATTGATTCAAGGTTATCGACGTCATATTTGTTTTATTAAAAACTCACTTAAGGCACAATGACAGATGTTTTACTGGCTAAACTTTGATAAACTTTGCTTTTACGGAGACAATTATTAAGAAATTTATAATATATGTCAAATAAGATGATATATAAAGAAAATTAATTGTTCTATAATATTATCTCTTTTATTTCGTGAAAATTAATCTATAAAATAACAATAAGTGATCTCGCATACGTCGCATAGGTTGTTACAAAATATATTTGTAAAATTGTTACAAAATACAAAATGTTTTTGTTGGATTAAATATTCTAATATCTATTAAAAATTATAACATACAAACTAAAATTAAAAAGTTCTGAATTGATTAACCTTGTAGATACGTCACTCCTAATCTAACAAAAAAGATGATAAATTTTTATCTACGTTATCTCTGAGTTTAATAAAGTGTTTGTTTTTAAAATGACAAAAGATCTATTCAATGAGAATTAGCATTTATTAACCCCTTCCCTCGGGCCACGAAGTGGCATGTGAAAGAATTTTAAGTGGCCCGCGCATCTTTTGAAAATATGCATCAAATTTTAAAATCCCGCCGCGCACGGTACCTACAAACCGATTAACAGAACAACATATTTGTGACTTATTGTTACTGTGAACTTCAGATTTGTCGCCAAACTTAAGTAAATTAGTAAAAGATAAACAATTGCAGAAATCGCATTGATTAAACAAGAGTTCAATTTGTTCCAATTTAGTTGATGATACTGTTCTGGGACACTTTGTTCCAAATATAAATAAATAATGTTATTTTCTTAAAAAAATTAGTATTTGTTGCGGTTGTCCTATGAGTAATTGAAAGGGTAAACGTAAGCGCCCCGTAGTTGAAGACTGTATCAACCCTTTGGCCCGACTCTTCAAAAGGTTGAGCAGCCTTGGTATATATCTACGCTATGCTCTTTTACAAGATTATATGTATATTATAAATTCTTTACTTGTTACTGTATAAAAGTACCTACTAGATTATTAATATGGTCATTCAGATTAATTGAAGTATTATTATTAGTATTTATTGCCTACTTCATCTATCTTATAATGTAAGAGTCTATTCATACAATGTAAAGATATCAAGGTATTTATCTTGTTTAGTGTACATATAAATATGCTATAGTAATATTAGCTCAATGCATGCATAAGACAGTTTGAGAGGTACCACCAATTAGGATTTTAAAATGATTTCCTATTTATTCGATTATTTATTTTTAATAAGCTAATTATTTGCCGACTGTTAAAAGTGTCTCTAGTACCAAATGAGAAATTCCTAAATTGCATTTTTTTTCAGGAAGAGAAATACCTACTATTAAAATTAAGTTTAACATACGCTTATACGTTATGATGTATGCTAATTTATACACAATTTCAAACTAACAAACATGACGTTCGAGCACTTGAAACAAGAACATTCATAATGGATGGATATAATTAGATTCGTCGTGACGTGGGTAAGGTGCGATACTTCACAGAATCCAATATTAAATGTATTATACAGTTGGAAGTGAATATGCAGACGAAATAGGAATTAAGAAATAACTTACTAATAATAAGATAGCAATGACGTAAAATATCGATGTTTTTATATACTGAGATAATTGAAGTAGCACGCGGTGAATTAAGAATTGAATCATACCGTATAAACATACGCTATTATCAAAGTGCCAGTGTGCAGCGTAGCGCAGTAACAGCAGTTCTTAACCATGGGCACTCCCATATTTCACAATTTTTCTTATTATCATCACTACACGTCTCCATACAATAACCGGTGAGCTAATACTGATAATATTTACGATAAAGTTTTATACAATTAAACCTACTAATCTAATATTATGTGTAAATTGTAAAACTTCATAAAAATATAGAAATTATTTAGATATTAAGATATGTCTAAAACTATTGCGGTCCCAATCCAGAATATTTACTGAATAGTATATAACTGATTTTGTTGACAATGTATAAAAATAACATGTTTTCGTATGAAAAAACTAGAAATCGCAGCCGGGAAGAGTAAAATACATTTAGCTAACGTAGGGTAAGGTAAAACGGGAAAACGATTTCACCGCTTGCTGATAAATGATGATCGTACTATGACGATTTTGGATGTTTTCTGGTACGGAGGCATGTAAGTTTGTATGTTATCAGTTCTACAAACACGATAATAAGATTATCTGTGATTGCTGTTATTTATCAATTACAATTGACATACCTTTACAGTTACCCACGTAACCTAGATCAAATAGAACTAGCAATGTGTTTTAATTTTTCAGTGGACTGTTATTGAAAAGGGACATTTCCTTTTTGTATTTATAAATGGCAAAAGAATTTAAGATAGGTCTACTTTTCAAATGAATTTATTGTATGTTGATTCTAATTAGAAGTAATATCTAGAAAATGTGTCTACCCATGTCAGGATGTTGTTGCTGTATAAGTTTGAGTGTTGGCGCCAAAATTGTAGCAATCTTAAGTTTAGTAAGTGCCTACTTAAATAAAATAATTAGTAGAAATAACAATAAATTTGAATAATTTTGAAAGGTGCTAAATTTTCTCAGAGTTATATTCAATATACTAAAGCAGTTGAGTACATCTCATTGGTCGTAAATGCTTTTTTTCGTTTATTGTACTTCTATCCTACGAGTATTATGCATGTATAAACTTATGTAACAATTATAATATAATCGATTTTTTTTCAAATTATTACTTACTCTAGAGAAGTACCTAATTAATTATGTATATTACAGATTGCTTCAACATGCACTTGCCTCGTTTATGGCACAGCGGCGATCCTGCCCCGACCAGAAAACGAAGTCAGAAAGATCTCTTACGTGATCATAGCAGCTGCTGCAGTTTTCAAATTTATCATGGCTTGCCTCATGGCATTTGGAGCGTTTCAAGTTAATATTATTTATTATTATTTGACAGACATATTTAGAAGAACTCGATTATTATTGAACTGTAGCCTTATGTCATCTTACCTAAAAAATCATTACAAACTTTAATTAGGCAGATATATTACGATAATCCCGAGTTTTCTGAGTAAAATCCAATTTTATCCAATAATATCTATATTGTAAATAGCAATTATATTAACTTATTGTATCATTTTTTAGAAAAAACCAAAATTTCTTCTACCCTGGCTGTTGACTGCGTGGCTATACTCTGTAATTTTAATGGTTTTGTCGCTTTTTGGTATTATCTTAATCGCTCTTAAGATTCCAAGAAATATGGAAACGACATCTGAAGTCAGCACAATGGTGTCAGCTTATTTCATATATGCAAGTAAGTTTTTAATATGTTCACTGCTATGAATGAGAATTAGTTGGAAAAACTTTAATTAACGTTTAATATCAGTTACGTTTTAAAATATTTTTCTGAATCAATTTTTTTTCGGTCATAAAAATAATTTTGTTACAGTTATTCTATATTACTTTGCATCCGTTGTGAACAGTAGAAGAGAACAAATTATTCGTGAAGGAGAGATTAAATTCACTTATGTTTCTCATCGCCTTGTAACGAATAAAGTTAAACCAAAAATGTACAGCGCGTAAACAACAAGACAACCAAAAGATAATGGAAGTAATTTTGGTACAGAACGTCCTTTTCCAAAACCTTTTATCTCAACGAGATGTAAAGATATAGTTATATTTTGAATTCTGAATAAAATTATTAAAACCCTATTTGTATTTCTTTTAAATGTTTCCATTTTATTCCTTCACTTTATTTAAAATCTAGAAAACCGTTAAAGGAGAGATAGAAAACTTTTTAATAATAATAATATAATATTCCACACTCTTTTAGGGGTAGTTTGAAAAAACAAATGTGTAGACTTTAATTATTTTATAAAACAATATTTCTGGAAAAGTTGACATTTATAATGACAGCTTACAGTCACATAAATTCACGGCTGTCAAGTGTTGACCAATCATAAATTATAAGTCAATGTTTATATTTTTAATAGTAACTCGAAGTCAGATAAATAACTATATTTATTATTCATTGTTATTAACTAATGTTATAATGTATAACTACCGAGTTAAGTCTAATTAGTCATATAATATGCGATAGTCGAGTGTATCGGTTGTCTTTAACAAAACAATGAAGTTATTTTTAATTGTTTTATTGTTCGGTTTTTCTACGGCAGAAAGGAAAACCAGAGCAAATGCAGGCTATGATTGCCAATACTGCCAGCCGGAACAAGTACACATAGCTTTCGGTTGTAAGTAGTTATTGAACATATGTCTATATCTTTGTTTATTCCTTAAAAGGTACCAAAATCATTATACGCATTAAAGCCTAATTATATTCCGCTATTCTTCAATTGTTTTACTTAATCCAATTTCTTCAATTGTTTTAATAAATCCATATCATCGATCCTTTAGTATTTTGTCTGATAAATATTTCAATTAAAAAGGGTTAATGTACACAGTTTTCAAAACATTATTTGGTCAAAAATCCTTTCTAACTGGTCAAGTGTTTTATTAGAAATGAGTGAAACAAACCTTTCATTCAACTTTAATATTGGATCCATATATAAATTAGCACTTAATAAATGAATGTATTATTGATTGTTGTATTGGTTTGTGTATTCATTTGTGATTATGACTTTTTTAAAAATGAAATAAGCTTTTGATTTTTTATATACAATATGTACATTAATTAGAAAATAAGTAATAGACTTTTTCCAAATAAGTGCATTAAGAAAATAATTTATTATGTTATAAAATTCTTTTAGTACAATGTAAATATAAAGAAATAATAGAATATTGTTTATCTGGTGTCAAGACAGTTCATGTAATAACTATTTATTATTTGAAAAAAGCTACGATAGCTAATCAGTATAATGAGGACAAATATACAAAAACATTGATAATATTCATATTATGCTTATGTTGATGAGATTGTGTTCAAAATTATTATTACATTCTAAAAAGAAATTCAATCTACATATAAAGTATATATTTGTGTCTTTCAATGGAAAATTTACAAAGTTATGATGAATATTCTCCTAAAATTCTAATTGAAAATCATTTTTTTTAAATGTTTTTAAACATGATCTCAAAAATTATTTTAAGTAATACCATCATAGAGATATAATCATTTTTCATTTCTCAAAATATTTTCAGCAAAATCCAATGATATTGTAGTAACATGGACAACATTCAACGATACACAGGAGTCACGTGTGCAATATGGTTTAGATATGATGGACCTAGAAGCTACGGGCACCCGCCAGCAATTCACTGATGGTGGACAACTGCGGAGGTTTATGTGGATACATAGAGTCACATTGCCTCAACTAAAATTTAATACTAAATATGGTATGAATTTCTTAAATGACATTAATTATTAAGTGCTACTTGAATAATACAACAACTTAAATTTAGATGTAAATAAAATCTGAAAATGTTTATTAATTTGTCTTTGGTTAAGAGACTGTTTTCAGTTTGATTTCGGATTGTTATGTTATTTACAAAAAAAGAGTCAAATATTGATTATTGCAGCAATTGCCTACAAAAACAATCATTTACATATAGTATGGTATATATAGAGCCATAGTTTAGACACTGACATATATCAATAAGCGAAATAATATATTAAAATTGTTAATTAATATACTCCAGTTTATCATGTGGGGTCCGTGTACGGTTGGTCGGAACTGTTTTCGTTCAAGACACCACCGGAAGGAGAAGATTGGGTGCTACGTGCCGCCATCTACGGAGATATGGGCAATAAGAATGCACACGTGAGTTATTGATATTAATAAATGGGGTACTATCATTGCTTGAAAGATATTAAGAAACAAATGCATGGAGACAATCAGCTGAGTTTTATTATAGGTAGGTGGTGAATGTGATGAGGTCTGCCGTACCAGAGGAGCTAAGGTTCAGCTCGTCTGTCCTAGATGATAATTCAGCCCATGCCAGCATTAATTATTCAGTCACAGATGCATTGTTGACCTGCTTAAATTTCTTTAGTGCATTCAGATTTTAATTAACATATAACACTACACCACGATTTACCAATACGATGAATTACATTCATATAGAAGAGAATTAAATACAAACATATTAGACCTAGTAGAAATTGAATCCGCGACCCATAAGCCATCCATCCTAAGCGTAGATTTAATTTTTCTTAATCATACCTCACTACTAATTACAATTGTTGTCTTTATGAGCAATCATTATTTCAGTCTCTGTCATACTTACAAGACGAAGCGCAGCGCGGTCACTTCGACTTGATACTACACGTGGGTGACTTCGCTTATGACATGGACACGGACAACGCCCTGGTCGGCGACGAGTTTATGCGGCAAATACAACCACTCGCCGCCACAGTGCCCTACATGACGTGTCCGGGGAACCATGAGGCCGCCTAGTGAGTCTTAAGTAACCAATTTGTACGCCATAGGATTATGGTATCCGTCGATAAATTATTTGTGCACGTGCCCTATCATGAACCATCGACACAAAAATACTAATAATCCTCCTTTGGAAAGTCCAGACATATTTCAATAAATTAAATTATGTCGTTTCTTTTGGAAAGTATATTTTTTAATTATAATATGTTTGCGGTTCTTCTCCATATAAACTTTTACTATTCTTTTAACTTTAACTTGAATATATAAGATTCGAACTTGTAAAATGTCTAAATAAACAATCGTTGACTCTATTTTAGTTGCATTTATTTTTCAGTAACTTCAGTAACTACCGAAACCGGTTCTCCATGCCTAATTACCCGACCTCTGAGAGTATGTTCTACTCATTCAATCTTGGACCGGTACACTTCGTATCCATCTCGACAGAATACTATTATTTCCTAGAGTTCGGTTTGAAGATGCTTTCCACACAGTTTGAATGGCTCCAACAAGACCTCAGCGAAGCTAACATGCCCGAGAATAGGTATGTTTTGTAGTCCTATAAAAATAAAAATGAATATAGATAACACACTTTAATAGATATAGTTTATTTTGCCTGTGTATCATATTTTGCTTCTATGTAAACAACATTCTTTGTATCTTACCGTTTTTACTGTTTTGTGCGCCATTATACGGTAATGGCAATGGACATAGTCATGTATTGTGTATACTAACACTATTATTTGTATTCTTAATATATTCTGTATATTTATGGAAGATATACTACTTCACTCTCAGTTATCACAGTATCAATTTGTATATTTCATCGATATCACTTGTAAAATCTTTTCTAAACTAACTTTCACTCGTTTGATTTTTTTAAATGTTATGGCCTCTACCCAGTGCGTCATAATAAGTAATTATGCTTTATACAAAAAGAGCCATTGTCTATACATAATATAATGCTGATAAAATCTTAAAAATTATATGAGCAAGAAAAACACTAAACAGTACTAAAATTGTCTTTGAGTACAAACTAAGCGATGCATAAGGTCAGTTCCATCAAATTAAACAAGTAGTAGTTATACAAGTGACGATAGGAAGTATTTAACAAAATATTTAAAAAATAATAATTTGCTATAATATTTCTATCAGAACGTTTACTTAGCGATCCAGGTGCCAAAATCGCCTTAAAGAACGTGGCTAATGAACGAGATATCGCTGAGGGTATGTTGTAAAACATGTTCACAATCGTGATGTAATATGAAATAAATTGTTAATTGAAATTCCACTGTGGCTTAGATAGGACTAGACGACCCTATGTGGTCCTATATTTGGCATATTATTATTTCACGCCCTAATGAATGGCTACGTCAAGTATGTGTGTAATCGGCGAGTGTATATGAAAGCATTAATTGGAGTACGGAAAGCGAAAGGATTTTGTCCGGATCGTAGCAAGTCAAAAGTCGTAGTATCTCCTTACCCCTACGGGAAAAAGGCGGCATTATACATATGTACTTAATATTTTACGGAGCTGACCTTCTGTAAATTTTACACGGTACTGGATAGAATCTTGAAAGTAGAGCCGTCCGCAGATCGAAGCGACCATGGATCGTATTGTACGGCCACAGGCCAATGTACTGCAGTAATGTTCGCGATGGTTGCTGGAACAATTACCTGCCCAATCGCGCGGGGCTGCCCGTGTACGGCTTTGGTGAGTAGATCAAGTCCGGATGAATAGCTCTGCCTTGCAGGGCGCGGAGACCGTGGGTGATCCTGTATGGGCACCGGCCCATGTACTGCAGCAACTCTGATGATATCGACTGCAGTGTGGAATACACGAGAAAAGGCCTTCCCTTGTTTGGGGCTTTCAGTAAGTTCGCCCACGGTCTTTTTTAGTTGAGCAAACCTATGACCTCATCTGTTGAGCCGATTAGCCGTCCAGTCTCCTTGATATTTTTTATAAAATACAGATCTCAACGTGCCATAATTGTTCAAGTCAATTTACCACGTGTGGCAAATCTATATACATCTAGAAATAATAAATAGGTAGAGCCGCGTCCTTGTACGTTGGTTGAACTTTTACTGTTTCGGGGGATAGAACACAGTTTTGTTTTTTTTTTGTCTGTCTGTCTGTATATTTAAGTAAATCTCCGAAAGTACTAGATTGAATAAATCTCTGAGCAAAATATAATATAGTCATAGAAATCCGATGTCAGGGAAAAGCTATAGGCATTTAAAAATTATTTCTCATCTATACATATCTATGCATCTCTTAAGTATGTAATAAGAGAAGTAACTGCGTGCCTTCAATGAATTTGCCTAAAGATAATATGATAGATACCTAAAAGCGAGTAACAAAATAGACTTGAACTAGTATTGTATAATGACTAATACTTTATCCATTTGCACTTAAAGAATTTTTAATTCATATTCATTTTGTTGGATGTTTAGGTCTAGAGCCGTTACTGAAGGAGTTTGGTGTCGACGTAGTTATTTGGGCGCATGAACACTCTTACGAACGTACGTGGCCTCTTTACGACCTGAAGGTGTACAACGGTTCGTTAGAGGAGCCGTACGTCAACCCACGGTCAGTTAACACTTACTATACAATGTTATTCCTAAACTGTAACATTTAACCGAGGAATAATTATTCATAATACATATGTTAATATAAGAATTTTAAATTAACAATTACGTGTAAATAAAGTTATTATCAATCGTAAAACCAATTGGTAAATTATTCTAATCTTATAATATTACTAGGATATGCTACGAAGTGTGATTATTGAAATGAATCTTTAATATGTTAAGTACCAATTTATTCTCGGTTTGCTCACGTTAAGTTGTTTATTAGTTTTTGTTATATGAATAATTTCTGAATCTCGCATGTAATATATTTATGTTTTGTTACTCTTTCAAATGGGCTTAATTGTATACAGCTTAAAATTCATACAACGCTTTATATTTGTATTTAGCGAATACGTTTCTCAACATTATTTTTGTTGTTAATTCTAAAACGCGTCTTTTAATTTGTATTTTATGATATATTTGGGATATTTTTTTATCTCAGAGCGCCAGTTCATATAATAACGGGGTCGGCAGGCTGTCAAGAAGACACGGATGGCTTTAAACGTAAGTTGTCTTGTTGAAATGTTAAATAAAATGACAAATATTACTTAACGTCTGTTTCTGCAAAGTGATGTTTTTTATTTATATAAATTGTTATATATGAAACATTTCACATCATAATAAAATAGACTATGAAGGATTGCAATCGCGATTTAATTTAACTTAATCGCTGGCTCTGCTCTATGTGCGCCACAGAACTTAAATGGACATCGCGGCCTATTTTATACAACTTTTATATTATACATTTTCCCGATTCGTGCTAATATCTTTACGAAATTACATATTAGAGGCCTCGGAACTAAGTCAATGGAACGATAGGCAAAAATTAATTTCGAAATATCCAAGTAAATAATTTCAAAATTATGAAGTGATTGAGTGACTTTTACATAAACAATTGATGTATGTCATGATTGGTCATAAATTTCAGCGCGCCCCCCACTTTGGTCCGCGTTCAGGTCAAGTGATTACGGCTACACGCGCTTCAAAGCCTTCAACAAGACTCACATTTATTTCGAACAGGTAAATTATTAAACTAACTCAAATTATATTATTATTTTTCAAACGTAACTTATGATCCAGACGGCAATATTCTCAGACTGTGACTTATGATTATATGAACCTTTAGCAATAATGGAGCAAACCATGACTTCTCGTGAATAGTTGTAATTAAACACGCTATTATTAGCTTCACTTGTAATTAACAGACAATGTAATCAGTCTTGTTAGTGAAGTTTCATTTACTTCTATTGCCGCAAAAAAGAACACATTCTAAGTATATCAATGCTAAAAAAAAAGTTTAAAAGTTTAAAGTATACTCCAAGACGATAAATATGGAAGTTAAAAAAATTGCTTTTGCTCCGAACAATTTTAGATTTGTTAATTATGTTTTTGCTTGCTAGCACTGAGATGTGATTGAGGTGACAGTACTGTAATTTCTAACTATATATTGCAGACAGGAAGAGAAAGCGTATATATTTGACCTATCGATATTATTTTGTTGAAAACATTTAGTTTTGCAGTAGGAAATAGATTTCGTTTATTGTGTTTTATACACATTCTAAGGTTTACGAAAAATGTCCAAAAATGCGCGTTAATATCGCGTCTATTTTATTGGTATCAATTTTGTTACAGGTCGATGTAGATCTACAAGGTCGTGTGATTGATTCCCTGTGGATCGTCAAGAACAAACATAGAGCATATCAATTTTAACTAAAACACCTATTAAGTCATTTATAAGTAAAACTATTCTATAATAGCGAAACAGAAATAGGTACTTGATATCTAATTTACAAGTTTCAAATAAAGTCTTAAAGAAACAGGAAGGGTTTGGAAGTTTTATGGGATTTGAAAAATATAAGTAAAGAACAATGGTTTTACTCAAGCTATTTTAAGAAGATTCTTTATTTTAAGTTTATTTCTCATTTAACTTAATATACACTTTTGAACATTTGAGCGTTTTATTTTAAAAATAGAATATATCCCTTGCATTTTTAATTTTATTCCTCGGTTATAATCGTATGCGAATAAACATTGAGATAAACATAAAGACTTGAAATTGTATTTTTATCTCAGAGCGCCGGTACATGTAGTGACGGGGTCTGCCGGCTGCCAAGAGGGAAGAGATCATTTTCAACGTGAGTTAATCTATCCAAATTGAATTTTATTAAAGGCATAACGCACTTAGATATCTAACAGGAATTAATAATCTGACTGTTGCTGATCTTAACACATTTAAAAAAGACGTTCGACGAAATAATTTTTATAATGCGGCTTTGCACAACTATATTGGTTAATATCAGTCTCTTTACTGTGCTCTAACGATATTGTAGTTAAGGCCTATTTGATTAATATATTTATAATGAATGATGTTAAAATAATGAAATTTTAACATCATTCATCATAAATAAATCAGAAAAAAACATTGTATTGGTCTTACATTTACGCTTTTATAAAATTATGGTTTTTGGCTTGTTCTGATTCAAGATTTGGATGTTAGTATTGAGGTAAAATCTTTTAAAGCACCTTACCCAAAATTCATGACAATTCTCGGACCATAAGATATAGAGAAGTAGATAACTATTTATAAAAAAATTAAATCATCTCATTCAAAAAAATAAATATTAACAATACATTTATAATATGCAAACACTATTTAGTTTGTAATACTTTTCGACATTAGTTACAAATTACAGGCAGAGAGATTTCTCTGTATACTATATAAATCTTAAAATCATTATTCCTTCAAAAAAATGTCATTTTCCGCAGATAAACCGGCTTCCTGGTCTGCATTCCACTCTCAGGACTACGGCTACACGAGACTGAAAGCTTACAATGAGAGCCACATTAACATCGAACAGGTTACCTAAAATCCTTCATTGGATAATGTATATTTAGCGACTACTCCCAAAAACGAAGACAAGTTACAGTACTAATGAAACCCCTTTGATGAAACGGAAAAGAATTCGATCCTGACTATAAAAAAGTCATACTTTTAAAAGGTTTTTTTAACGTTATTTACTCTCCATCGTGTTAGCACAGGTAAATGAAATGATAGTTTCATAAAAAATACATTACTTTACTAATAATAAAAAATCTAGCAATGAAACACAAATTCAAAAACAGCTGATGCTCGGTTCAACAAACGCACAATGTGAACATGAAAGTCTTAATGGAACTATCTCGAAAAACTAAAAATATCAAACATAATAATCTATCAAAGGATCCGCCCCACCGGCGATGAGTCGCGGCCGCCGTTGTCCGCACTTTGATCATTTCCACAAATCACCGCCCTTGCCCCGCCGCTTAAGCCAGTTACACACGCAACAGTATATTGTAAAGTTTGTCTGTGAAAAGCGATTTAAGCAGATTTATCGACCGTATGTATGAAAATCGTTGTACATTGCGTTTGCACAGTTTTATTGTCGCTTGTCGATGACGGTCGCTCATTTCTATCCAAATACCAACAGGGAATATAGTGGTTAAGAAGATTAGTAATCTTAGAATTACCTATAAAAAAAGAGCTTAATAAAAAAAAACCTGTAACGGGTAAAGCGTCCTTTAAACACATAACCAGGCCAATATCACAAATGTGTCATCATTTACCATCCTGGATGACATCTATTTTGCGTAAGCTTCTGCGGAAAACTGACGGTCGACGCCGATATCCGAGGCATGTGTAGACACTAGGATCGATCAATTTATCTGCAGTCTGAAATCGCTACGATATGTCGTTACGTGTATAGCAGACATTAAGGAGCAGTTTGTTTTGGCGGGATAAACCGCTAGCTGCGCGCGTTAATTGAACCGAGCATAAGGTGTTTTTGGTTTCGTGTTTCATTGCTGGTTTTTTTTTATCAGTAATGTATTTTTTAATAAACTATCATTTCATTTAGCCATACTAACATTATGGAGCGTAAATAATGCTAAAAAACGTTAAAAATATGAGTTTCTTATAGACATATAATTTGTGTTCTGCCTCGGGTATGGGCTGCTTGTAGCCGGACGAGTGTCAAAAACACAGGCATTTCGAGTATTTAAATGTGGTGGGAGAAACTCCTAACAATTTATAAATTCCGTCCGGGTCACGTACTGCCGTTCATAGATGGAAAAGTCGTTGAAATGCTATGCACGTTTCGATTTCAATCTATGAATTTCAGAATACTCGAAATAAAAATAAGGCCTTAAGGTTGGCAACGCGTTTTCTAGATCATGGAGGTGTCCGTGGGCGACAGAAATCGCTTAACATAAGTGAACTGAATGCTTTTTTATCTTCCTATCACATAAAAAAAAGTCAGGATCGAAATTTTTCCGACCCCATCATCCAAGGTGTCATTAGTAGGTACTATAACCAGTCTTCGTTTTCGGGAGCAGTCGCCAAATACTTTGTATAGTTATGAATTTAATACAGGTTAAACGCACATATTCGTAAAATAAAATTTTTCATCGAGTGGTTTTTAAGTTACAATTCGTGTGACTGAAAATGTATTTTCAGGTGTCAGTTGACCTCGAAGGGAAAGTGATTGACCAAATCTGGCTGGTCAAGACGAACAAGACTACAATACTAAGATAGGAACTTCACTTTCAGCACTTACGTACTTCAGTAAACGTTGTACCAAATGAATTAAATGGAACATATTTTGTCAACAATTCTAATATAATTTCTGTTTGAACAATGTACGTAGTCTATATAAACTATTAACTAAAATGGAAGTGTTTATTTCTAATGTCCAAATAATACCCATTTTGTAAATATGTATAAAAAAACAATCTATAAAATTTCTTCACCTCCATTTCGGCTTATCTGAGAAACAGCTGAACTAATTTTGACTGAACTTTCACTAGCATATATCTAATATAATAAGGAGTAACTAGGCAACCTTAATTTCTTTAATATCATTAGCTCTAAAAATAATGAAAGTACATATAAAATTGATGCGGTTGAAACCTTGGAGCACCAAGAATAAATAATACATAAGTATTATGATAGTTTTATTTTCATGTCAAGAAAGCTATCCTTAAGTCGCATATTCTTTGTTATGAGAATATATTATATCACCATTATTAGAAAGGCTATATGAAAATTCAGATTTCAGATCAAAAAGATATCAACTTTTGTAACAAGTGTCAAGGCAAGGTGTCATTTTTTGAATTAGCTACATAATATTGTCTTTGCCTGTTGATTTGTTGTTTGAAATTTTTAGCATTTTGTTTAATTTGCATAGAATTCCACTGCTGTTTATAAGATTTCTTAATACCACGTTTTTTAGCCATGACATTTTTTAACATGGGCTTAAATTTGGGCTGAGGTATTTGTTCTGCATACAACAAGTTCCGTAGAAAATTAGACTCAGTTTCATTTTCAAAAATAGCAGCTGCTTTATTGAAAAGATTTTGAATCCTTTCTGCTAATTTTGGATGAACTGAAACACCACAATTTCTGCAGTGATCAAATGGGTCCTGAATGCACATTACTGTATCAATCCTTAAGGGCTGGTGATATTTTCTTCTAACATTTATGCTATATAATTTAAATTCTGCTGGCACTTTTTCTAAATCCATAAACATTTCCCTTTCTATTAAACATCCTGTGTATAGGGATATGATGTATTTGCTGAAATTAAAGTTTTGGTAGTATTTAAAGAAACCACCAAACAATGTATATAAGTTTTCATTGTTATCAGATTTGTTAATGATTGCAAGAAATGCTGTGTTCCAATTATCAACTATTTCTTCTTGGATATTCTGCTGCAGAGACAATACTGAGGGTATAATATTTTTCTGTTGTAAGTAGAATATAAAAAGCAGTGTTAAGCTGTAACTAGACATTAAATTTTTACCCGTGAACCGGTGAATTTTAGACCAGTATTTGACAAGTATTGTAAGAGGTAGAATCCGTTCTTCACTTTGTATTATATATTCTAGAAGTTTGGAGTTTCTGACAGCTGCACAAGTAGAAAAACTAACATCACAATGAGTATTTGTTGGTGTATATGTAAATTGTACAATAGGTATTCTTGCCTTTGTAATGGCAAATACATTTTTAAACTTTTTATTTTGCTGAAGGATTCTTCTAGCCTCAGTCACAAAAATAATGCTTGGCTCATCTAGCCACATTGGAAGACTAACAAGACAATCAACATCACTGCTCCGAAGAGCAAGGCCTGTTACTATAGATCCAAAAATCTCCAGCTGAGAACCTAAAACAACATAGTATATTTAATCACTACTTATGCTGAAAATACAGTCACATTTCCATCGAAACTTGTGTTTATTAATATCCAATCTAATTTTTGTTAAAATTTATATTAATCTCCAAATGATTTATAGATACCTTTATTACCATGTTAATATGTACTATCTCTTTAAGTTACAATTAAAACTGTATAATTACCTTTCCATCTATTCCCAAATATTTCTTGTAAATCATTAAAAAGTAATTGTAATCTTTCTACTTCACCCTTACTCATTCTTATAAAGTCCAATACTTCTTTTATTTGTGCTTCAAAATCTCCTTCGAAATATAGCCAAGATGTATCCAAAATATCTAAAAATGGAAGTTATATACCATATACACTATAATTAATACCTATATAATGTGCACTATATGGGTCTGATGATTACACCCATCACTTAAGTCTATACTATATAATGACATCTACATACATACGTTCGGATATTGATAATTCAATACTATGGTATATATAAAATGATCTTAGGTGTACATTTAAATAACTTTAAATATTTGGTAAGTTTTTCCTTTACCATAGATTTTATTAGTAGCCGTCATATTATTATTTCTGGTCAAAGATGAAAACCAAATTAGAGATTTGCAACTAATTATTATTTTAATTCAACACTTAATAGAAATTAACTTTTTGGTTTAGAATTTTAAATAATAGGTATGCACATAACTATATTAAAAAAAAAACTATAACCAAAATTCCGTATTTTCTAGATTAATAATTTAATTTTGTATATGAGAATTGTGTCTGCTTATGTATCTTCACAATATTTAATAGTTTTATACATAAGTGAAAATTGCAAAATGAATTTGACATTTAGTGCTTTCCAATTACAGACACGACAGAACTCTGCGTTACACTACTGAATGCTAACAGATTATGATAAGGTTAAATGTAGTGTAGTTCTCCAAAACCGACACTAGAGTGCGATTTCATCGTTCTTAATATTTATATAGCTTATAAATATTCAGAAAAACAAAGTGTCATATTATATCGTATGTTAAAACTAACAATTATATTAAACTAGATGACCCGGCCACGCGTCGCTGTGGCTAAGGTTATTATTACATTAAATTGTAATTAGTAAGCATTATTATTATTATTGAAACGTTTGTGCTTTTAACACAGTGCCATCTATTGTCATT
>JAOSYY010000016.1:4116390-4207451 GCA_025727935.1 Hebomoia glaucippe
TTCACAATTAAATAATATTGCGACTATAAATTGATAAATAAAGTACCCTATTTTTTAAGTTGGAGCATAGCACTCATATTAAAGAAAAAAACGTTAAAATAGGTTCAGTAGATTCAGAGTTCATCCCGAACAAACAACGTGACATGTAATTTATAAATATTAGATTATTGTTATACATATTAAATTGTAATTAGTAAGCATTATTAGTAGTAATAAAAAGTTTGTACTTTAACACAGCGCCATACTAAATTTAATCAACAGATATTGTCATCTGTCAGAACTGTTTGGAGCTAAAGAATAATTTTGACTGTCAAATATACAAATAAAATAATATTGCGACAATAAATTGATAAACTATCCTATCTCTTAAGTTGGAGCATAGCACTCATTTTAAAGAAAAAAACGCTAAAATCGGTTCAGTAGTTTCAGAGTTCATTTCGGACAAACATCGTGACAAGAGATTTATATATATATAAAGATGAATAGCATAATTAAATTGCTTGACACCAATGAACAGAAATATTTTTTTGTTTTGGTAACACTCGCTAAAACGCTACGTAATATTTTTTTTTGTATAATAGTACAGTATACTATCGTGTCCGACAATGCCATTGATGGAAAACACAAAGTCCAACACTGCATTACACAGCGCCTATTTTCGTGAAATTGCAAAGTAATCATTAGCGCAGTAATAAATGTAAATAAATCGTAGATTAAATTTATCTTCTAGTTCTAATGTAGAATATACTTTAAATATTCAATTTAGGAAATGGGTACCAGTATTTATAAAAAAATAGTGAGTAACAATAAAATGAAATCTGAAAATGTCAATTTATTATCATTATTAATAATTTTTGTTTTTAATAATCTTATCAAACTGACATGAATTAACATAACATGTACACATAGAACGCAAAGTCGAGTGTCAATCGAGAAAAAAATTTACATATATTATTTTGCACATTGTCTACTCATACTCATATCTGCACAGTATCACGGAAATTTTTCCAGTACAAAATAATGTTGATCAGAAAATAAAATTTTAGCTTAAATTGTGCCTACATAATACACATGGCAACACAAACTTTTTCTGTCTGTTCCAAACTTCCATCTATATCTATAGGTATTAATACCTACTTTTTTACATTATTTTTGTTAATATTTGCTATTTCTAAAATTTATTATATGAATTCCGGAAACCTTTTCTTTTAATACGTCGAAAGTCCGGTTTCTTAGAGTAATGTGATGTCTCTTGTGTGTACTTAGCCGGATCTTTCAGCAAATGCTGAAGAAAATCATTTTCAGATGTGCTCATGTAAATAGAAACTGCTTTTTGAAAAAAGTTTATGATTTCTTTACCCAAACCTGGGCTGACAACAACAGCAACATTTCGGTCGTGGATAAACGGATCTTGTACACACATAAAGGAGTTTAAGACCAAACCACTTGTAGTTTCACTCCTTTTAGTCACAGATCCAGTGTACAAAGATATAACATTATCCTCAAAATAAAAATACTCATAAAATTTAAAAAAATCCCCCAATAATGTGTACAAGTCATCCTTATTATCAGTACAGAGACCAACAACCTGAACAAATGCTGTGTTAAACTTATCAATTATTTCTTCATCAACATTCTCTTGCAAAGTCATTATTGTTGGCACAATTTTTTTCTGTTGTAAATAGAATATAATAAGTAATGTCAAGCAGTAATTTGACATGAAGCCTTTGCCAGTAATTTTCTTGATTTTTGCCCAATATCTAATTATAAAAATAAGAGGCGACACAAACTTATTTATTGATGTCAAATAGAGAAGTAATTGTGAATTTTTGATAGCAGAACGTCCTGAGAAGCTTATATCACAATATATATCAGATGGTTTATACTGAAATGACATTTTTGGTATCTTTGTTCTTTTTTTTGTGGTTATGTTGTTGAAGTTTTCATTTTGAAGGAGAGCTTCTTCAGCCTTACAAATATAATAAGTTGGATTGAAAGGAATATTCTTAGGAAGATTTACTAAGATATCTATGTCACTGTTCTTCATAGATAAGCCCGTTGTTATTGATCCAAAAACTTCCAATTGACAACCTAGTGAATAGTTCATAAAATCAATAGCAATCATATATATTGACTAATATTGTAATAGACAAGATAAATTAATAAAACTATTATCACATTTGTGGCAACTAATTTGAATTAGTTAATACCTTTCCATATATCTCCAAGTATAATATTGACATCTTTAAATAGTATTTGTAACTTTTCCATATCATCTTCTGTCATTTTAATGAATTTTAGTATTTCATCAACCTGTGCATTAAAATCTCCCTCAAAAGTAAGTTTAGATATATCTAGAATATCTGTAATAGTTTATTTCATTATATATATATATCTATATTTTATATATTATCATATTTATAATATATGTATACAACAATAGCTCCAAAATGAAAAATATAAATATTAGCCTAACTTTAGTTTGGCCAAATAAAAATCATGATTTGTCCTGTAGTTTTAGAGTTCATCAAAAAGGGAAATTGTAAAAACTATGCAATTTTAATTTTATGTACTAGCAAGTGCTCCCCCACATGGTTTCACCCATGTCAAATTTAGATATAATATACCTACCATTACTAGAGTTGATGTTGTTGAAAAAACCTAATATTCCTTTTGACCAATGACAGTACCAGGAAAATTTGGTTGTTCTATTATTTCTCTTATAAGTACCACACTTTTAAGGACATTAAGAACAAAGTAGTTATTTTGATATTATAAACAAACACTGCAATTTTATTTACTATTACATATAGATGTAGAATAACATAAGTGTTATAATCAATAAGTGTCAGTGAATGATAATTTACATACATATTATGCTATTTACTCAAATATGCATGAATAAAACTGAAATGCCTATCTGTTTCTCAAAGGATATGGGACTTAAAGTAAAATCAATTTAAAAAAAATATTTCAGTTTGGGTTCGTATCATCTCCAAATCGGTTAAAGCGATTTTACAGTAACGTCCAGTAACCGGTTAGTATTAATAGCCATTAGGCTAAAAACGCGCGAGTCATACATATAAAAAAAAGATTTAACGACCCCTTATCTGATATTGTTGAGCATAAGATATGCTACTTTTATGTCACCATTATCATCACACATATACATATAAATCACTGCGTGGAAAATCTGGGGACTCAGCAAACATGCTTCATACCTAAGATTATCACAAGTCAAATCGCGGTCACCAATAGAATGTACTTATTAATACTTTAATACGTTCAAACATTTAGTTTAAAAAGGTTGCTCGGATTAGAATTCTTACTATCATGATTTTTAATGGTTGGGAGCCCATTATTAACGAGTACAATTTTTTTAAACGTAACGAAAATGTTATTTATGTTACAAATTTAATTTAATTTTAGACCAAAGAATAATTTTAACACTTACCAGACATTTTCTGTACTATCAGATATAACAACTTGTGAATGAGTCGTAACACTGCGTCTTAGCAATAGTTAAAGTTGAACTGAAATTAGAAATGATTTTTTTTCAGAACATTCATCACGGGAATTTTTAAGGTGAAAAAAAAATATACGTTAAATAGACACTGGATATTACATACATTAGATAATCAAAAAATATGTATGAAACTCGGAAAGATAATGATTAAATAATTGTCATCAGGACTCAGGAGTTTCAACGCTAAAGAATTTATATTTCAGGGAATTCTTAAAGCACAGAGAATTACCATAAATTAGTGATGTGACCAATATTCGAAATCGCGAATATGTACACCTTAATATTCATTACACTACTACCATAAGATATAGGTGAGTAAATAATTCAACAGTAGTTTCTAATAGTGGCGTTACTGATTCGTTAGGAATTCCCCAAGCTGTGGGGAACCTAGATTAAATTGGGGATTTATCGGGCTTGGGTATTATAAAAGAAAAATATGAGGATTCTGAAATTGTTTACGGGTAGAATAGATTATATTTCAAAATTGTTTTCATAATTTATTACAACAATTTTAAAATAAAAAAAGGAATTGATTCTTGTAAAATATCGGTATTTTGCTTTTATTACTAATTATTTTCGGTATCGGTACTTTGTAAACCTGTCTAACGTATGTATACTAACATTAGTTATTTTTATATCTTTAGGGAATTCCCCAACCAAAAGTTCACAGCTGTTCAGTTTTCGTCTAGTAACACAGATTAAACTCCATTTACATATTAATCAAATCTAAGATGAAATGTATAACTAATATATCTTTTGTTTTACGTGCAATAACTAAAGCATCTGAAATCTTCAATCATTATTATAAGTTCAATCTAACTCTTCTCGTATGAAACTTTTAATTTTCAATATAAACAACTTAATGACACGGTTCTTTACTCCTCACTTTGTAGCACTTCGAAATCTAACGTAGAAAAAAAGATGAATAACGTCAATACTTGTCGCGTACGTTTCAAAATAAACCTATTAAACATTAGTAAAAGGCTTAACTATGTTATCGTATAGATCAAAATATAAAATATCATAAAAGTTGTTGTTGCTTTAAACTAATTATTCTAAGCATTATTTCGTATTCATTAGCAACTTCAAATACGTACGATTTTATTATGCAATATATATATATAAATGCTGACCACAGTAACTTTTATTGTAAGTACTATTTAAAAACAAATACTCGAAGATTTCACTATATTTCTAAATATGAATCTTCATGGAAAAGTCGGAGAGAATATAGTTTTATTTCGTAACAGATTATTATTAAAAAATAAGAGAATTAAATATACACGATTTAATAAGACTATAAACTTGAAAACAGGGTTGGAAGGATTAGGAAATATAATATTTTGCAGGCGCATAAATAAAAAACAAAAGGCTTTTCAATCCTATTGATATAAATACATTAATATAAAATAAAAAAAGTCAAAGAATAATTGCTTTACTAGTAAGGCTGAAACTATTATTATAACCTTAAATATAGCTAGTGTAAAGAAGATTAAGAGTAAATGAATGTATAGTACATTTACCTAGAATATTAAAATAAGACAATGCCTTTGTTTCATAGTTATCTTTCATCTGTGAAATTTTAACAGATATTTCGGCAAAAAAGATAAATAGTACCATGGAACAGTAACTGTAGTTGAGCGTGCGACCGACATATCGTTAAGACGTAGTCTTGCAACCAAAAATCTCTACAAGACAGTTTCTTGAAGATGTGTGATAACAATAATAGATTATACTGATAACTTTTCGTATAACGGTCGAATTTAGGCATTGAAAACACAGTTTGATAAAATAGAAGTATTCTTTTTTATTTTTAAGATCAAAGTCAATTTAATTAAAAACGAGAACAAGCGATATATCAATTATTGTTTCTTTCTTTTCATTTCGTTAAACTGTCAGTTGAACAGCAATAAAACCAACTACTATGTTAAGATCGCGGGCAGAGAGAGTTATTGTATTCCTTAGGTTTATTTATAGCTTTTTCTTCCGATAACTCTACGGTCTTTTTCTCTACCGACTTTCGACGCGATGCAACGAGTGCTTAATCTGGACCATTGCTTATTCTGCATTTATTTTGTGTGCTCTCTGATAAATCATTTTCGACATTATTAACATCGGCATTTTCGATGTCAAGAATATTTTCACTACAATTCGCAAGTTCACCGGCAACGGTGTCGCTTTTAATCTTGTTCTTATCATTCTGCGGTTTTAGATAGGGTTGAATCAATACAAAGAACCACCCTTTAAACATAATAGTAAAAAACTTGCCAAATTCGACGTAGTCTGCTTTGTCGCCTTCTATATGTTTAATTTGGATGGTAACACTTCTGTTGTCTTGCGAAAATCGAACTTCAAGGTGCAATTTCAGCATATGCGTCTCTTTTTCGGTGTAGATAATTTCTTTTGAAATATATATTTGTTTTTCTAAAAATGTTCCTTTTATTTGACTAAATAGCTTTTCTAATTTCTTCCTCTTCCATACAGCTTTCGTTAAAGTGAAGGAGTAACGCTCAACCTCTATTTTCGCCTCTGGTTCCACTGCCTCTACTAACTTTTCAAGTTTAGTAAGACAAATATCTTGAAGTAATGTGGTGATCACACCCCTGACAACAACTTTCCAATCGTTGTTTACAATTTTTTCCATGTGCCTGGAATGTATGACCGCTTTGATTACCGATGGAGCTTTTGTAGGAATAATTGGTTTCTCTAACAGAATCGTCTTCAAGAAATTGGGAAAGTCAGTCGATGTGGACTTCTCTTTCTGATAAGCCTCAGCAGCGAACTTAAAATAAGCATTGATCTCCAAGGCGAGCTTGTTAGCGATTGAGGAGCCAACATTGTGACTCAACTCTAAAGGATCTTGAATGCATATCGAGGTTGTAACTCTTATTGAGTGAACTAAATTATTTAACACATTTCGTTTGTAGCGGGCCATAACCTCCGGCAATGTATCCATATCTGTGAAAGATAATTTTTTAATTGGACTCCCCGTCAAAGGACACACAACGTGCTCTTCAAAGTTGAATTTTGAGTAATATACGAAAAATCCGCCGAATAGGTCGACCAAAGGAGAGTTATCATCCGTTTTTGGAAGCATCGCATGGTTGTTGCAGAAGCCGGTATTCCAATCGTCCACAATGAACTCTTTGCAGTCTCGCTGCAACCATTCAACGGCGGGAAGGATAGAGAGTTGTTGCAAGTAAAATATAAACAGCATAGTAAGAGCGTAGTTCGTCAGCCTCCCAGAGCCAGAGATGCCGTGGGCTTTCGCCCAGTATTTGATGGCGACGGCAACGGGTATTAACCGCGGGTCGGCGTGTAGCAAGAACGCGATCAACTGACTATTCCGAGAGCCAAGAAGAGTTTTGAATGAAACGTCGCAATTAGTTTCTGTGGGAATGTGAAAAAATTTTACGATGGGCGTGTGCGCGTTAGGGATGGAATAAACTTCGGTGAATTTGTCGGGATATTGTTGAAGTACTTTCTTGGCCCGTGTGACAAAGTTGGTGTCGGTTCGGCGGAAGGGGTCCGGCAGTTCAATATAGCAGTCGGCGTCGCTGCTCTTGATGCCCAGTCCTGTTGTGATAGAGCCAAAGGGTACGGCGCGACATCCTGCACAACACACGATGGCTAAATCATTATTACCGTACACACGGTAACATTGACATTTGAATGCACATACTAATAAAAATTTTTGGTTATAGAAAATAAGTAAAAAATAAATACCGTTAAATATTATATTGCAGTAGAGTGTTTTATACATATATGTTATAAAGAAATACGTTTATATAAAAATTTAAAACTTTGATTCTAGGTGCGTGATTTTGAATCAGAGATGTATGCTAATCTAACTCACCCGGCCACTGAGACTGTAACGCATTTTCCAGGTCATGATAAAGTGTAGAAATTTTGGCAACCTCTTCCTGGGTCAATCTCACCGCATTCAAGATGTGCTCCAATTGTTGATAAAAATTCCCTGATAGATTGATTTTCTGCGGCTCTATTACCGCATCTAAAATCAAATTTGGTTATTATGTATAATAATATTGTAAAGAGAGAGAAACAATCAAGCTATTCCAATAATTTCTATTTCATTTGTTATTTGTAAAGAAATCTGTATATGAAATTTATTGACTGTTAGTCAATAATATTTTTTTTTTAGATATTCCCACCACGAGCTAAGTCTAGGCTGCCTGTACACGACACAGAACACAAATCAGTAATTACTAATTTGAAAATGCACCTTATGTTCCAGCCAAGTTTTGAACGTTAATAATTAATTTTTGTATATTAAAATATTAACTTACTTTTTTCTTTACTCCTAACAAATTGTGGCTTGCTTTTCTCTTGCAAAGGCTGGCCTGTGTATGGTTTAATGGTCAAAAACGAACCATAAACAAAGAATTTCTTTGAATTCGCAAGTACATGTGCAGTACTATTTGCATCTGGAAATGTGATTACTGCAAAATTTTTGGATATTTTTACATTTATGTGCCCATAGGTCGAGAAGACATATTTAATATCTTCTACTCTGGTGTATGAAGGAAATCCTGAAATTGAAAAAAATATCTGATGATCTGATGTAAAGTTAATAAACAAACCCTATAAAGCACATTTTATGCAATTTGACTTTTTAAATAAAATACATTTTAGTTGACTCTACAGCAGGCATGGTGCTTACGACTAATGTGGAAAAAACTATAAAAATGTACTAAAAAGCAAAAAGTTAGATGATTGAGTTATTTTAGGAAAGGTATACATTTTAGTGTGCTAATATGCTATTAGAAATTGTATCAATATAACAATATTTTCTGTAGATGAAAACAACCTTTTTTCCAGTTGTTTCCAGTTTTAATTAAAAAGTATGTCAATTACTTCATATTTATTATAATAATATTTATAATAACATTGACATTTACAGATATGAGATCCTTATACATACCCGATACAAAGACCCTTAATGGATCAGCTGAGTTCCTCCACACTTCTGTGTGAGATCGGCGATCTGCTTCATACCGCTTGGGTGAAGATACTTTTTGGGGCCCGGCTACTGACATTATTCATGGATACAATTGAGAACCTAAATAAAATAATGGGTCACACTAAACATTTTAAGAAAATGTGCATAAAAAATATGGATAATGGGATATTCAAACTATTACTAACATAAAAAATGGGTTAAAATTAAATATGATTTCTTCTGTAACAAATAAGTAATGCAATGAATTAAAGATTATCCTAACTATAATTTATTTTTAATATATAGGTATACTATAAACACATTAACTGGTTGACATTCACAAAAGCATGTGGTTTATATGATGATGATGATAAATCAGCAGTGACAAACATAATTTATAATTTTATTTTAAGTAATAACACTGTTGAGTCTTTGTACCTCTTATAAAATATATTGTTAATAAAAACAAACAACATTACCTAATGACCCACTATCTAAAGTGTATTGATTACTAATATACTACCTTATTAATACTGATAAGTATGTTTAACCAAAAAAAATATTCAAATAAGTTTTTAGTTTTGTTGAAAACACAAGTCTTGTTACTTTGATTTACATACACTACAAGGCAACTGGAACTTGAATGCACCTAGCAAATCTGTACTCACCCAGTTTACCACTTTGAACCTTGAATGCTTTTAAAAAATATTTAGGTTTCAGACAACCATTTATATCACCTTCAGTCAATATAACACCATTCTCTGATTCATAAAATTTAAGACCGTCTAATAAAGCTCTAGCTAGATCAATATAAATGATAATTTGCACATCTTTACGCATTCCACTTTTGACTTTCGGATCATTAACAACACCTTTGGCAAAATGGATATGCTTCCTTCTCATGCGACTCAAACCTTGGGTTTTAATTTGGTGCCAATTTAATAAATATGTACCATGGACAACTGAAGGATATTTAGACTGAAAAATATGATTATTCAAGTTCAATTTCCTTCCAAGAAATCAATCTAACCAGATATTTGTAAGTAAAATCATAATTATAGATTAAAAATTATTTTGAGTTTAAGGAAAACAAATTTGTACCTCATATCTCTTTAGTGATATATTATAGTTACCTAAAAGCCTAAAATTAATATGTTACCTGTTTAGACTGGAAATTAGTTTACATTTATAATTTATCTATATCTTTAAATAAAATTACCCATTGAATACCAATTAGACATACCTCTAAAATAGGTGACAACTCTGCATTGGTAATATGTTGTATTGAGTGTCCTTGATTGGCTTTTATCTCCCACAGTTTTGTGTGATGATTAATCCTCAGTTTAAATCTTTGTTTCTCATTATTATTCACTACACTTTCTATATCAGTGAAATTATATTTTTTAAATGATTTATGATTCAAAAGTGACAATATTGAGATGTAGCCTTCATCACTATAAAACAATCCCTTTGCTAATGTTATACAAATAGAGAGAAACAATTATAATATATACCTAATAAGTTGAGATATTAGTTTTTGTGTAATTCCCCTTTAATAGAATATAAGTGTAAGAATACTGTCACATAGTATAAGGTAACAGTGTATCTAATTTTAAATATTTTTTTAACACAATCAGTGAAGTGTTTTGTAAATTAATTGCCATATTTTGTTTACAACCAGCAAACCCTCTTAGAATTTTCGGATTTCATTAGCTAATATGTAATTTGTACAAGCCATCAATTAGCTTCAAAATACAATTTCTATTTATTATTGCAAATGATAAAAACATTAACAAATAGCTAAATGAAAACTTCTGAGCAATCATATAATTTTACTCTTTGTTTGTTTATTCCGATTCTCTACCAGATTTAATTTGAAATAATAATCTAAAAATTAAAAACGTATGGAAAGGACACAATGAATAGGTGCATATAGCAATAATATTTACAATTCTTAATGTTTTGAGGTCTGACAGATATTCATAAGCCAACCCTAACATTGCTTAGAAGGCAAAAGACAAACATACGCTTTGAATTAATCTGCCACATGTGGTGTTTACGTACCTAATATCTAATCCTTCTTTAAGAGCACCGTGTCGAAGGATCCAGGATAACGACTTACTTAACTGTAAATCTTTTTTGTGTTCGTTCCTATAATTTAACATTTAAACCAGTCGTTGACATTAGACGTTTCAATAACACTACAGAAACAAAGACATATATATAGTAACATCACCGTACATTTATAAATTTGTGTCGTTCAAAACCAAGATTAGGATATAGGAAATACTGATGTCTAAATTATGTTTATACCTGTAGATTCATATTGAAATAAATTCATATGTACATAACAAACATATAATAAGTAGTTTATAAATGAGTTATGACAAATAATTTACCTGAAAATAGTAAATCGAGCCACAGTCTAATGAAATAGGTACATACCTAAAAACCACAGATCACTATTAGTATTTAATAAAATATTGCGTAGAGCCATAAAGAAGTGTGGAGTTTAGAAAGATAATTTATTTAGAATTTGGTCGTTAAAAAGTGGGAATTAAATTTGCGTTGCAGCACCATCCACTGTTTTCAAAGAGAAAATTAAATAAATAAAGAAAACCATTAATTAGAAAAAAACATTTATTTATTTTATTAATTCGCATGCGTCATTAATTATATTGTTATTAATAATACAACTTTAATGTACAAACCTCATTTTTAATTTAAATCCTATCAATAAGTAGCTACGGTAACAGTGGCGTCAAAGACATATTAAAAATTTCAAAATTAACCGTGCGTATCTATATTTCCCTATTGTTCCAATATGGCATTAAATGCAGTATAATGCTTATCGTTTAATGTTCCAATGATGATTCCTATAATATTTAAAATTAATATTTAAAAAATACAACTCTGTTTTTTTTACCTATTATGAAGATTAATTATTATCTACAAAAATCAATAAGATGACCGACATAGACAAGAAGTCATAGACTTAGGTCAGCTGACACAATTTTTATCATTGGTCTTGTGATAAGTTGTGATTCTCCGCCATTCTCGGGTCGTCTTTTCCATCTTTCTTGTCCCGTGAGTTAGTTTTATATTATTTAAGGCTTTATATTATTTTGGTGTGCTTGTGATTATTTGGTAAACTTTTGCATGATTTACAATCAATAGATTGACAATAGCCAAACATTTTCATCCTATACACCTTTTTTTACTTGTAAGCTTTCCATTTTATATTTTCGATTTTTTCATCTATTAGTATCTGTTTTTTGTAAGTTATTATTAGTATTTGTATACTTGTATAATTTTTTTACTTTTCACGAAAAGGAATCATGTGATATTCAATTCCCACATAGTCATTTTTTTCCGTATATCTGCTCGTAATATTTTAATAATCTTCTTATTGCTATAATAGAATGTTAATATTATCTTAAAATACCCAAATTAATATGTAACTATTAAAACTAACTTTACTAATAGCCTAATTATAGTTGGGTGCCTTGCCTATATATTGCTAATTGCCAGGCCCATAATTTGTAATACAGTCGACATTTAAGCCTTTTCATATCTTTTATTATTTTATAAATTAATGAAACCTCATAAAAGTCTAAAATTTGTGGGCTGAGTTCATCATACAAGATAAATTATATTTAAATGAGACAGCTATGCCTATTAATACTTTACATTATATCATACATATAATTATAATGTTGCATTCATTTGCTTTAAATTTTCATGAAAAGGACCTTTCTTGTAACAATTTCTTCACCAAATAGGGAGAATCTCTTGGGCAATGGATATTGCTTTAAGACTTGAATTCTTTTTTGCCACATGTCTGGTGTCAGTATAATCCTAATATTCAGAATAATTAAAAAGGGATCGGACAAGGTCAGCCAGTTAAAAAGTTACCTCTAAATGTACATTTTATGGTAATAATTTAACCAAGTTTTATTGAAAAACTTGGTTAAAAAGAAAACCAAATTATGATATACAAAATGTATGGAAATTCTTTGACGCAAATCAATTTCTTATTTGACATTGATGGATAGATCTGTATCAGCTGATAAAAACAAGATCAGCTGATACATCAGTCAGTCACAGTGCTCTAGCCATAAGACATAATTTTAAATAGCTTGTTAATATAATATATATTTTAAGTTGGGAAGGTTTTTTTATTTTAAATATACTATATTTCTTATAAGAATCCATACTCTTCTTTTAATAAAGGTGTAAGTTGTAGGTATAATCATAATTAATTATCAATATATGATCATTACCACTTGTCTTGTGCATGTGACTTGTTATGCCTATAATTTTACTTTATTATAATTTATATCACTGTTATTAATATTTAAATAATTTTAATTTACAGATATAAAAAGGCTAACAATACAAAATGTCTAAAGGCAATTTGAAGACAATTGCCAATGAAGAGAATGAAGAAAAGTTCGGCTATGTCTTTGCTGTATCTGGTCCCGGTAAGATTATATAAACACAAATTTTATATTAAAATATTTATGTAATTAATTACAATATTTTGTCTACAAAACTAACATTAAATTCATGCCTGCATAAAAATCTCATGAGATGTTATTTTTTTTACATTCCAATGCAAAAAGAGTTGTGTTATAAGAGTATCTCGGTTAGTTTGTGGCATTAGAGCTCCTAAATATATAAGCTGATTTGTTATAGTTTTCTTTTATTTGATATCTACTTGGGTGTTTTATGATATATAGTGGAAATGGTGCCTTAGATTTTTTAATATAATTAATGTATTATTTAACAATAATACGATTAATTTAAATAATTTCATTTTTAAATATCTTATTAAACATTTCTATATTATTAACCTGCATCTTTTTTGTTTAGTCGTTACGGCGGAAAAAATGTCCGGTTCGGCTATGTACGAGTTAGTACGTGTCGGTTACAATGAGTTGGTCGGAGAGATCATTAGGCTGGAGGGTGATATGGCCACCATTCAGGTTAATTAACTATGTATTATACTGTTCTATGAACTGGAAAATTTTCATTACTATAAATTAACAAATCAAATCTTCTTTTACATTTCTTCAACTAAGTTAAATTTAACCCTTTGTTTAACCTCTATTTGGCTGGTCACTTTATTAAGCTATAAACTCTTGCAAAATAATTACCTAGAATACATTTTTTACTATATGTAATTAAATTAAAGGTATATTTTAAATGAAAAAAAAGTTATATTTTCTATGAGTTTTAATATAAACAGGTATACGAAGAAACATCAGGTGTAACAGTAGGAGACCCTGTTCTCCGTACAGGCAAACCTCTGTCTGTGGAGCTCGGACCTGGTATCCTTGGTTCCATTTTTGATGGTATCCAGCGTCCCCTTAAGGACATTAACGAACTAACTCAATCAATCTACATCCCAAAGGGTGTAAATGTACCTGCTTTGGCTCGTGAAATTGACTGGGAATTCAACCCTCTGAATGTCAAGGTTAGTTCTAGAACTACTAACTATACATTATCTAGTGATCAAATACTTACAAATATTTTGTAATAAAACAATTCTAGGTATACAGCGATTGTCTGTTATGAAATAACATTAGAATAAGTAACACATTTTCAAGGTTCCAGATATAATTTCTAAAACACATGTTTTAGAAATTAGTCTAATTGTAAACGATCATGTGATATGAAACTTTTCTACAAATATATCTCAAATACTCAAAATTACTAAGCGAAATTTGTCAAATATATAGTGAAACGGAATTGCTTAAAAATTTATTTAAAGAGTAATCTAATATTTGATCGAACTGTAGGTCGGATCTCACATCACTGGTGGAGACCTTTACGGTATCGTGCATGAGAATACATTGGTGAAGCACAAGATGTTGGTTCCACCCCGCGCTAAAGGAACCGTCACATATATCGCTCCTCCCGGCAACTACAAAGTCACTGTAAGTATCATTCAAATTGGACTTTTATTTCATAAACATCCTTGTTATGTGAGCAAGCAGGATTGTCACTTGAGTGCCTCCACCACATACCGTCATATCTGACGTCGTACGTCTTTCCTTTATTTTAATTTGAAGCAGCTATAAATAGCTGAACCTACTTTGATAAATTTAGGAGAAGATTTTAGGTCACTTGTTTATCATAGTATGAAACTTGAAAAGAAGAAATAAGCCGAAGAATTATTTCACAACAATATTTAATTAATTTTCTTTTCCAAGGACATCGTACTAGAGACGGAATTTGACGGTGAGAAAGCTCAGTACTCTATGTTGCAAGTATGGCCGGTGCGTCAACCCCGTCCGGTAACTGAGAAGCTGCCAGCCAACCACCCTCTGCTCACCGGTCAGAGAGTCTTGGATTCTCTCTTCCCGTGAGTAGCTTTCAAAACACCATTGCAATGGAGAACTCTACGTGACATTGTTTGCCATGATATCAAACGATCATTCAACGATCTTTGCTAAATGCGATGAACATTATTACATTGTAGCGTCAGTTGTAGATCCCTCTTAAAAATATTTTTTACTCGTTAGACTAATAAATAGCTTGAACAACATTAATTACTTAATGATGACAAAACATACCCTTAAGCAGTGAATACCTTAACATCGAGTTGTTCTGACGCTTTGGATTAGTTTCATTTAAATGGAAAACAAGATCTAACACTATTGTAATCTTGCAGATGTGTCCAAGGAGGAACTACCGCTATTCCCGGAGCTTTCGGTTGTGGAAAAACTGTCATTTCTCAGGCGTTGTCGAAATACTCCAACTCTGACGTCATCATTTACGTCGGTTGCGGAGAGCGCGGTAATTACACGTTCAATTATTAGGAGATATTTTTACAACATTTTTAATCATAGGAAGGTAAACGAACATCCAATTCACCTGGTGGTAAGTGACTCGCTATCGCCGAAAAATAACTAAATAGAAAAAGACCTTCGTAGACCGAATTCGAAGCGCGCACAGCGCTTCACGTTCTTTCCGTTTATTCAATTTAATACATATGTGGTTTTGATAAATGTTATTGTGCTGTTTTTTTTCGATTAGTTAAGTATTTGACTGCAATTTACCAGCTGTAATTAATAAGTACTTTTAATATTTAGGAGACTGATAGTACGATAATTAAACAAAACTTATATTTCAGGTAACGAGATGTCAGAAGTATTGCGGGACTTCCCCGAGTTGACTGTCGAGATTGATGGTGTAACTGAATCAATCATGAAGCGTACTGCTCTGGTCGCTAACACTTCCAACATGCCTGTAGCCGCCCGAGAGGCTTCCATTTACACCGGTTTGTAAACTAATATTAAATTAAAAAAGATAGTTACTATACTTTTATGTATCTTTTAAACGTAACAGCGTCTTTTAAAAGTTACATATAGTTTTTTCGTAAATGCATTGAAATATATAACATAAATAAAATTTAAATGTCTGTTTGTAAAATATTACTTTGTTAATACAAAACTAAAACTTTTTTCTAAATACATATAGTCTTCAAAACTGAACAATTTTGACGGGACTTTCATAGGGTTATATATACTGTTACTTGGCTTCTTTTATTTTATCATGATTAAAAATGTGGGTGGAATCGCGGGGGAGTCCTATCATTATCACATCATTATTGAGTCGGAAATTATGTTTACATAAAAATTGATACGGGTGAAACTGGTTACTAGACCATACTAATAAAATATGTCTAGTAACACAGTTTAGATGCACCATAATAAACAACTAGTTGACTCATTATATTTGATAAACAGGTATCACACTTTCGGAGTACTTCCGTGACATGGGTTATAACGTGTCTATGATGGCTGACTCCACATCCCGTTGGGCCGAAGCTCTTCGTGAGATCTCTGGTCGTTTGGCTGAGATGCCTGCCGATTCCGGCTACCCCGCCTACCTGGGAGCCCGACTTGCGTCTTTCTATGAGAGAGCCGGTCGTGTTAAGTGTCTCGGAAACCCTGACAGGGAAGGTGTGTAATAGTTTTCGTCGTCATTGAATTTTTTTGAATGTATATGTACATATTTATGTATCTTAGCAAACACAACACTATAGATACTTAAAAGTATCGGAAGATAATTTACAGTAAGAATGTTTAATTTTATATGAAAAATAAATAAAAATAATATTTATAAGGGATTGTCGTCCAAGAACTTTTGCCAGATTACTCATTAAAGGTTTTCATGTTTAAATGAGCGGTTTAGAAATGTATTGACACCAAACATATTTCTTGTACTGCATTGTCCGTCTAATATTTGCTGTTATGATCTCATATATAGACTGATTCTGTTGAAACTTGCAATTGCGTATCGTCTAATAGTTACGAAACTAACGGTATACGTCAATTATCTCCGATTTGCATTCGATTCAAAGGACTTACTAATTTACATTACGCGAATAAAGGTTCCGTATCCATCGTGGGTGCCGTCTCACCGCCCGGTGGTGACTTCTCTGACCCTGTAACTGCGGCTACCCTCAGTATCGTACAAGTGTTCTGGGGTTTGGACAAGAAACTCGCACAGAGGAAGCACTTCCCCTCAATCAACTGGCTTATCTCATACAGGTTCGTGAATTTATTACTTCTCATCGCTTGTCACTTGTTCCTCTTGTCATTCCTAATCATCGTTGATGAACGAGATTATTAATAGTAGTGATTTCTTTGCAGTAAGTACATGCGTGCTCTGGATGACTTCTATGAAAAGAACTATGCCGAATTTGTGCCACTCAGAACTAAGGTAAGACTGTATAAGGGTTCATCAATTATATTATCTATACATACCACTAAAATTTAAAAAGTAACAGTATCTTAATGCATGTAAAAGTATATATGGTTACAGAAGCACATGCTAAGGTTTTTGCCTGACTAACAAGCGATTTTGAATGAAAATTCACCGGCAAATAGCTAAGATGGTTAGAAGTAACGTAGGCTATTTTATTTTATCTATATCTTTGGCGCAATAAAATATGGTATTTAATGTATATAAAAAGGAACTGGACGCTCTGCTAGTGACTTAATAAATTAATGTATAAGAGTTCCTACAGTTGAGTTTAATGAAAGGTCTTCTGGTTCATTAGGTAAAGGAAATCCTACAAGAAGAGGAGGACTTGTCCGAAATTGTGCAGCTGGTCGGTAAAGCGTCGCTTGCTGAGACTGACAAAATTACTCTGGAGGTCGCCAAGTTGTTGAAGGATGACTTCTTGCAACAGAACAGGTAACATTGATTACTTAATATTGTGAAGGGTACGATATCACAATTTGTCTATGCCGAAGCAAAAATTTTCATTAAGCCGCCGAGTACTTGAATAAAAACTAAAAAATCCTTTATTACCTATATAAAAATAGGTTTAAAATTCATGGTTTTCTTATTATATTAGTTTTAATTGCTTGTTTTGACTAAAGAATTGCAACCGCTAATAAGCGTGAACACGATTTTGGAATAAACATTAATGGATTTAATATCTTGAATGATTATAATGATAAATGGATCCATAGAATAAATTCCAGTATTCTAAATTGATTGTGTAATAAATAAAAAAATATAATAATTATTATAAACAAACCGTGACAAAATTGTGTACACATGTAGTAGAGACATTTAGATTGAGATATAGTTTTTGGTTACCCAGTGAGCCATATATGTTTACATTTTTACTCGATGCTAAAAATGGAACTATAGACCGTTGTTAGTATTACTTATTTGATGGAAGGTGGTATAACAACATATAGCACATAATAAGATGTGATCTTTCTCCGGCAGCTACTCGGCGTACGACAGATTCTGTCCGTTCTACAAGACAGTGGGCATGCTCAAGAACATCATCTCGTTCTACGACATGTCGCGACACGCCGTTGAGTCGACAGCGCAGTCCGACAACAAGGTCACCTGGAACGTCATCCGTGACGCCATGGGCAACGTGCTTTACCAACTTTCCTCCATGAAGTTCAAGGTATTTACCATCTTGCTAGCTAGCTTCGTCACTTCCTTGGATTTGACAGTGACATCTCAAAAATGTACGTCTTGTATAGGTTATACAAAAATCACAAGCCGGTAACAATATTTAGTTGTCCCATTCGACCAAACTATGTAAATTTCGCCTTAATAATAATCACAACAAGTAACTTCTTCTTGATTAAGTTTATAGAAATGAGGTAAACTGTTTATTTTATGTATACACGGAATTTTAAACGAAAATGATCACAGATTAGCAATGTTTTTATAGGACGTATGTTCAATGGATAGCCTTCAAAATACGTCGCTAGAGGACGTTAGATTCTTATTTCAATAGCTTGTCTTGATAACTAGGCCAAGGAATATAGTCTAACTTCAACATTTTCAAAAAAATGACATATTTTGTTGACTCAATTTGAAGCAGTGACGTTAATTCTTACCAATTGCGCAATCCATAATCTTGTGGTAATGGTAATTGATAGGCTAGCTGCAGGTGATACAATTACCAGTACTAGTTTGAAAGGACCAAGTATTCATTGCTGGTACTTGGAGTCGCTTGATTATAATATATTTGTTGTTCCAGGACCCAGTTAAAGATGGCGAAGCGAAGATCAAGGCGGACTTCGATCAGCTGCTCGAGGACATGTCGGCCGCGTTCCGCAACCTAGAGGACTAGAGCTGCCCCGCGTACTCACGATATCGATATGTCGAGAGTCGATATTACGCATCCCTAGCAATAATATTACAAACTGATTCAACGTCCCCAAATTCCATAAAAACTCGTTGAATTTTTGAAATTTTAGAGCTATCGTGTTTTCCTCGCGCTCTGTACATATATACGAGGCGGTCTCGACGTCTCGTGCGCGAAATAGTTGTTATTTATAAATAATATATTTATACAATACAGATTTATTTTGCCTGGATTTTAGTGTGATTTTTTTGATCGATTCGTGCATTCCACGTTTTTATAGTTCGCTTTGTCCGTATTCAGTATTATCGAGCAGACATCCATCGGTCTATACAATATTATATCTTGCTGTTTGATGTTACGTGTTGATAGGAGACGAGTTATTATAAATAAATATTTAATTATTGACATTATTCTTTTATTTATATTATAGATTTAAGTTTCATTGCCTATTTAGCCATATCTACAACTCTAAATTGGATTTGTTCGAAAAACTCGAAGCCTTGCTAATTATGAATAAAAAAGTTTTGTTTGAGTTGCATTGATTAAAGGCCCTATAACCTACAGGATAAAATTTGTTATGACTGCGGGTAAAAGTAGAGCCAAAACTTGTACTTGCCGGGCAATTCGTCACATAATTTTAATGGATACGTATCACCCAGCTAATGCAAAATAAATATCTAATAATACTGCAAAGATGAAATGACTTATAGAAAAAGTAGCTCCTGCCAGCGGCTTCGCTCGCGATCATTTCGATTTTTACACCATGGGTCACATTATTGGTCTTTTAGTAAGGATCCCTATTTTTTTTAAATATAATCTAGCTTTCCTTAATAAATGTACTGTCCAACAATGACAGAATTTTCAAAACGGTCCAGGGCTTCTTAAGATTAGCGCGTTGAAACAAGCAAACCCTTCAGCTCTATAAAATTAGTATAGATTATACTGACACCCCATCTATTTAATACTAACACATACCCTCATTATATTTATTTTATTGATTAGTACTTTCAGACAGTAATTATGTTTTGGATAGTAAATATGTATTAAACAAATTAAATCACTTATGGTTCAAAAGAAAGGCTTGCTATTTGCTCTTAAGGAAATTTATTTTGATATCGGAGGAAGTAATGAGAAACAAACTGTCCTAAATAGGTCCAACGTCAGCTATAAGAATTGAAACCTTTTTCGATTCTACTGATATCTTCAGTTCAGATAATTAAATGTCATCCAGAAGAATACATCAAAATAAATTTTTAAACGACTTGAAAGAGACCGATTTACATATTACAAATAAAATTAAGTAAATTATACTGGAAAGATGGCACCTTACGAAGATGCTAATATGAGCGATAGTACATTACTGGTGACAGTTGAAAATCTTATAAATCAGGCCATGGGACCACCAGAAGTGAGTAGAGTCGTGGGTTAAGATTTAGGCTAAAGCCACATTGAACGGATCCGTTGATCCGTTGCTAATCGTATATAATACTTTTTATTATATATTACCATTGTCAGACACATATTGTTAAAATCAGATGTTCCTACTTATATAATGTAATGAAATAGGAAAGAATTACGTCGAATATAGTTGGCGACGAATTATTAACATTGTATGTCACTGCTAATTCGTTTTTTGCATCAACTAAATTCATTATATGTAATCAGTATTGTTATTTAAATGTTATTTTCGTCTGTTATGTATATGTATTTATTCATTTAAGGGAAATCGCATCAATTTCAAAGTGATGCAGACAGTATTACATATACTGGCTCGACAGCAGCGTTTATTAGAGCAACGTGTGGAGCTAAAAATAAGCGACGTATCTCCACCGCAACACAAATTTAAAAAAGAAAGAGTCGTTCAAGACTTTTCAGAAAGCTCTTCGTCAGGAAAAAGCCCTAAGGCTAAACGTATGGCTGATATAAAAGAAGAAGAGCCCAAACAAGGAAAACCTGATAAAGAAAAAGAGAAGGAAGAAAAACAGGCTCAAAAGGAACAAGAAAGACTAAACAAACAAGCTAAAAAGGAAGAAGAGAAATTAGAAAAACAAAGTAAAAAGGAGCAGGAAAAACTTGATAAACAAAGTAAAAGAGAACAAGAAAAAGCCCAAAGAGAGCTAGAGAAATCTGAAAAACTAGCCCAAAAAGATCGAGAGAAGACAGAAAAACAAGCCCAAAAGGAACACGAGAAGGCAGAAAAAGAACGTCAAAAAGCTGAGAAGCTGGCTCAAAAAGAAAAAGAAAAGTCTGATAAAACAAGTCAAAAGGAAAAAGAAAAAATGGAGAAGGCAAAAGAAGGTGAAAAACCGAAATCACCTAAAAAGGTATATCAGAATATGATCGCTCTTTATTCACGAAGTTCATTACAACTTAATGGCTATAAAGTCATTCCGCTGTGAATTGCATGTCGCACAAACGTAAACTATTTATTTTACCTAAATACACCACGTACAAGTATATTTTTGCACCGAGGCAAACTTTATTTACATACCAACAACTGTTCTATCAACATGTATAATTTTATTTTTTTCTCCTGCTTCTTGTTTTAACCAAAAAAATATATATTACAGGCTCCTTTTCTCTGTAATGTAAAGCGTCAATCGAGTAAAAATGTTTAAAGATAGATATATCTTCCTTAATAATCTTAAAAATCTACATCTCTGTTTAAAGTATATATTTCTATTACAGGAAAAGAAATCTGATGCGGGAATCGCAATCTCAGGTAATTCAATTTTGTAGTTTATATATTTCTATTATTAACTTTGAGACTAATGATAATTTTGATATTTAGAAGCAAGACGTGGAAAGGAAAAGGTATTAGTTGGTAAGTTCAATACATCATTACCTAATTATGGAACATTATAAAAATAATGTCTCTTATACCTACTAAAAGATATTTTATTTCAGTTGAAAAAGGACCGACAACGCGCTCGGGTAAATAAAGTATTTCTTATGTTTTAGTATTTTCTGTTTTTTTTTATAACAGATATTTAAATGCTTGAAAACATTTAGTGTCATTAAATAAACAAAATCTGAAACAATTAGCTTTCCCCTAACTAAGTATTCCTATATACAAATAATGTATATATATGTATAAAACAAAAAGTCACTGTCAAACAAATATGTTCATATACAAAAAAATAATGATTATAGTGGGATTTCGAACTATTGGCGACTATTAGTTATAGATAGGAACGCTTCTTCAAAGCGGAGCATGAGACAAACGAATTATTCTATTTCACTAATAATTCATTAACATGTTTCTCAGGATTTTTTTACTGTAGCCGTTTTGTACTGAAGTAATATAGACAGTTGGCAAAAGAGGCGCTTAAGCCTGCAGTCACCAAGTTATTTGTAATATTTAGATGCTCAAGTTCGAGGTAGCATTGAGGTCGTAACTCAGTCCCAGTTTGCACTTCTCGAAGCGGCTGTGAAAGATCTTAAGGACATGACAGCTCCTACACCGCTGGCAATGCCCGATAATGAGAAACTCAGGAGCGACCTTGCTAAGGGAAACGCTACACTTCCCGACACTATGCAGGCTATGCAAGTAAGAAGCTAATTGACAGGAGAATCCTTAATTATAGTAGTAAAATAGATTACCGTCTTTTATTTATCAATCGATAAATTCTTAGTTCAAACTATCAATTAATATTAAGAAAATTGAACAATAACCAATCATTTTCATTTGAAATCAACTAACGATAAAAAAAACATGTATTTCTGATTATGTATCGTACATCGGATGTTTCCTTTCGTTGATAATACGTATATTTTAGATCGATGCTCGGGTCAAAGCAGCAGAAAGCGCGATTGCCCGTATGACTGGCCTGCTCACGCAATTAGCAGCAGCCGGTGAGTTGCCCGAAGACTTAGAGGCACAGATGCAAATTATACAGAAGGAACGAGCTGCTGATGAGGCTGGGTCTGAGGTCTGTTCGGCGTTAAATGATACAAAAATCATTTAGGGTGACCCTACGTTTGACTCATATTCATATAGCATAATAATTTTTTGACGTAAACAGTTAAACACGGTGTTAAAACATGTTTAAGAATTATAATTTCTCCAATCGCTTAGATATTGTTGTAGTACCTGTTGAATAGCTAAAGTTCCAATTTAGGCTCTCAAATCTCGACCTTCGTCCGTTGGTCGAAAGTCCGTTGCGATAGCTCCATCTGCTAAGACCTCTGAGACCGCGGAACTGCAGACAGCACGACCATCAGCTTCTGCAGTGACCACACCGCGATCTAGCGTAGCACCCACACCCCGCCCTTCAATGTCCATTATGAAACAGTCCTCACTGCGACCATCCACGACTACTATCGATGCAGGCGTCAGTAAGGATGAAATGGAGTAAGTATCATTTTATTCTCTAAACAATTTCATCTGTATGTAATCATTCACGAACGCCTGACACGTTTATGACTATTACATTTTGAAAATCTGTCTTCATCAAGTTTAAATCGTATCAAAATTAAACTTTATATGTATATAAGCGTGAGAAATCTAGAAGATAATAATTTGGTATTTGGCAACGAATACGCTGAGGAAATAATTACATACTTACGTTATCCAAAATTCCGTTAAATTTGTTATATTTTACATAAAAAGTGAATTGATATGGAGTAGTCTGTATATTATATATTAAGCAGAAATATAGAATTCTGTCCTTCATTAAGGAAAGACAAAGATTATTCTATATTTCAATCCTATATTACTTATGATTGAAAGTGAATTTTACCATTACCTACTTATATGAATTAAATTAATAAATAATGTTATCAGGGATACCGTGAACCGGTTACGAGAAGAATTAATTAAGGCGATGAACAATATGACCGCTAGGGCTGGAGCAACCGCTGACAATGCTTTGCACACTGCTAAAACTGTTGGTAAATACCACTTGTGTTTTAACTTCGACATATGAATAAGAGGCTCACATTGAAATCGTATCATGAAAACATTAACCATTCAATAATGCGCTGTAGGGCTTTGTGCTTATACTCGTATTTGAAAATTTAAAAGCAACTTCTGCTACCATGATAATAGGTTATGTTGTGTTATGCAAGATAAGGTCAACATGCCGAAGAGACAAAATATAAAACCTCAATTGTCCTCTGCTTTGTAGACTAATGCCTATTACTAATAATCCATTAAAAGTTCATGCCCGTACTTCATTTGCATGTAAATTCGCTTACGTACTTAACAAACTATTAAAACATGCTTCATAATTAAGCTTTATTTCAGCTGAAAAACTGGACGTGGCATTGACTCTGGACGTTCGCATTGCCACGTTACATTCCTTGACTATAGACTACGCGGAGCAGTTGAACGGGTTCGATGCTGGTCTTACCACTCAGGTTTAGTTCAGCATATAGTACTTATGCTTAGTGTCATGACTGAAGATGACGAAGTTTCATCAGCATTGAAAATCGATATTAGACTTGCAACACATTCTAATTTTTCAAAAAGTATTAATCCCATTAAGGAACCACGCGAGAAATATTTTCAGAAAATATTTAGACGTTACCTGAGTCGGATTAAAGCATAGAGTTTTCTCTAGATCCTAAACTTAATAAAGTTAATACTTAAAAAAGTTAATACACTGTGAGAAGAGAGGTGAAAGTAGCTTTTGTGAAGTTTAAAATGATTAATTATTAGTTTTAGGTAAGTACTAATTTCTCAAGAAATTTGTCTTACAGATGCAAAGTTTTAAAGAGCAGATGGTACAAATACGTAGTGACCTGCAAGGTGGCCTGACACAATTGGAGAGTGTCAATAATAATGCCGAAACTGCAGGTTTATGCAACATCCCTTTTAACCCGCTATGTGTCCATTTATAACATCAAAGAAAACTGAATTTGTATAAATCTATTAAATGCAAGTGATTCTTAAATACTATTTGGTTTTAAAATAAAACCAGATCTTGATAATGTTTTTGGTCTTGAGTGTTCAACATTTACCTAATTCATTAGATTGAATTGAGCAAGACGCAGTTATTTTATGTATATATAATTACCATAACATAATTATGCTATATACAGTTAAAAAAAAATCTGCGTGTCAAAAATTCAAATTTATTCATTCGTTTTTGCCTGATTGAATTACCAAGATCCAAATATTAGCGTACATTCACATGTTTGATTTTAGTATAGCTGATTCAGCTTTATGCAACTGCCGCTAGCACCTACAAAGTTTTAGATTAATAATCGTCACTCGACTGTTTAGAGTATAAGCATAAATGTTATTTTTAATATATTAATGTATGATTAGCTGTGACGGAGTTGACAGAACGTTATCAGGACTTAGTGACGGAGCTAGACTCTACGTTGCATTCGCACCGGTCACTCACCAAGTTTCAATCGCAGCTCGCTGATGAACTGCACGTTAGTTACCGAACTATAGAGTAGTAACCCTAGTTTCACTTTTAATATCAGCAAAACTTTCACATTTCCTTTAATTTTTTACACGTACATATACGAGTATGTACGATTGTTTTAGGGAAAGAAATTTCGAAAATATAATTACATGATTAAGAATTAAGTAACTAGTCAACCGAAGATAACCTTTTTTAATAGTAACAGATATTGCTAGAATAAATGTAATAGGTCTTATACACATCGTTTTACTATTAGTAATGGTTGTAATCTAATATGAGTATGGTTTAGATCTAAATCGTGTGTTTTCAGAGTCTTGTAGAATGTGTAGAAATATTGCGAGAGCAGAAAGCTGATAAAGATGAAGTCGCGGACGGACTTCGAGATAAGGTGAGGTGATACTAGGTCCATTAGAAACCTTATCTTGTGTGATAATTTTGTAGAATACAATGAGTTTGTAAGGATTAGCAACTCTGCAAGAGTTGTCTCTTCTATCATAGATCGTTAGATAGAGAATACTATTGTAATAAAAATTGATTTTTTTTAAAGAAAGCTTTTAATGTTAGTTTAAAGTTCCTAATCAAGACAATAATAATAATCTTTTTCTTCATTCAGGCTGACACATCCCGTCTGGCTGGCCTCTTGACTGAGTCAGAGTTCTCCATGGCCCGAGCAGATTTAGAGCGAAGGTTGGCTGTTTGCCATGACAAATTCCAAAGGCAGGATAACGTTTGGATGGTAACGGGGTTATTTACAATTATAATTTATGAATATTAATATTTTCCTTTAGGAATTCTCTACAAAACGGCGTCTGCCTCATGATTATTTAATACAGAAATTCACTTCTTAAGACCTAATCTCTTTAACTGCAATAAGTCTTGTAAGATCATGTTAAATTTACATATTTTTTTAACCTTTTTTTAACCACCTGGAAATTCGATACTTAAAGTTTGGAATACGATAGTGTTAAAATATGAATTGCAGACAGCGATCAAGGATTTAAATAAAATATTGGATAGCAAATCTGAAATAATAGACCTGCTGTCTGCTCGCGACCAGCTGCAAAAAGAATTGCAAGCGCTCCTCGAGAAAGTTCAAGTGTTAGCTGCTGCGCTCGGCGAGCCTAATGTAAGATTTAGATAAGGAAGATAACAAAATATCCATGTTTTAAACTAAACTCGATAGTGGTGACTATTATTTGCTGGTAATTTATATCAACCATCAGGGGAGCATTATGCACTTAATCTATTTACATTTAAATGTTTGGGCATTCAGAGACTAAGCGCACATCATTGCACTTTACATCTATGTACTTTTCTATTACTAATAAAAAGTGTTGATAAGGCAACCTTTAAAAATAATTAGGGTTTCGAACAAAAACATTAAGACCTGTAAAATTCTCTTTTATAAATATATAAGAAAATTAAAATACTGATTTAGGCGGCAGTTATCAAGCGAAAACTGGCGGTAGGGGCAGCATGCGCGGCGTGCGGTGCAGCGGCGCTCATGTCTCCGAGGGATGCTAGCAAGGGTGCACCACCTCGTCTGCCTGCTCTGCGCCCACCTGCCGCAGGCGCACCCACAAAAGAGCCCTGCTTTAAGGACTGGATTCCACCCGATATGCCCGATAACAGGTGAGCGAAAAGTGATAATTAGGTATTGCAAAGCTAACCCCTTTTAAATACTTAATTATTTATTTTTCTCACATCTCTTATAATTCTACCTTTATTAGCTTATTTTGTTACTTTTTTGTTTTTCTTTCTAAATTGCTAAGTCATCCACTCTTACTTAAAAATTGTCACTATTTTTTTTTCTCGTATACTGCTTTTTATATTATGTTTACGCACTCTATCTTCCACATTTCAGTAGGTTATTATTGATTTCAGACACGTGTGTCACCGCTGGTGCGGTGGTTCGCACACGCTCGTGTCAGAAAGCACGAAGCACGAGCAAGCGTCGCCTCTACAAACACAAGGTGTACCAACCAAGCGATACACGGGCTACGGCACTGATGGACGGGTCAGTACGATATGTTTATAGAAAACTGTAGGAAAACACGAATTTGATAATTAAATTATAGAAAATTAAGGCAACTGGTAAATTTACTGATGTACGTATGATAGAAATAGTTTTTTAATTATAATAATTAATTATTTGATTAAAAATTTATCACTTAAATACCAAAGAACGTACGGACATGAATGTTCTAGCTAAAATAAGTCCATAAAGTCAAGATTGCAAGCATCAGTTAGTAAATATAATACAGAATGTTGTATTATGACCGGAATCTCAATTTTGTAAGTGGTTTACCAGATCAATATTCTTTTTTTACTATTGTATATCTTTGTAATTCAGATATCAGTTTGAACAGTGTTGCTATAATTAACTCGTAAAATCTTATTAATTAGTTCAATATATATAATTAATTGATAACGATATTATTATTTAGTTATATATGCTGGAGGAAGATCTCCAGCCGTGTTTGGAGTGCAATGAGCTATTGCAACAAGTACCTGAGGCTGTCCCTCCACTCGACCTCGGAGCTGGTGACCAAAGTAACGATGTTGAATATTAAATTCTGTCCTCATTTTCTCTACAAATAGCTTGTATTTATATAATCAATCGCTTCTTCAATTCGTTATTTTTTCTCTTTCCACATCTTTGGGACGTAATAAAAATATGTACTTGTTTATAAAGACAATTTGACAGCAAAACCGAAATATGTCTGCACATACTCATTAGACTACATGGAATTGACAATTGCTACATGTCAAGTTAATAAATGAGTCCTGGTGCTTGTATTCGTTGTGCATTAGTCACAATATGGATATGACTTAAATTATTTACTATGTTCTAATTTTATAGAAAACCAACAAGAAACTGTGGTCAATATTCATCTTACCTGCTAAAGTTGCTATAGACATTGGAATTCGTTATTGTTTTTTGTAATGTGAACAAAGTGTTTTTGACGATGGAGTTTTACAATTATTTCGGGAAATAAAACATTTTAAGGTTTATATTTAATTTTTATTGCAAAAATAAATAACTTACATATCGAAAGCTTATTTACATCTTATTCGCGCGTCTAAAATAATTTAAATAAATAAGTTTTCGCTTCACGCTATTATTGGGTTAATAGTTATAATGTTAATTATGTTGTATTTGAATAACTTTGGATTAAATATAATAACGGTAGCCTAAGATAGAATTTTTAATAAATAAACGCAAGCACTAAAAATCTTTATAAAACCATGAATTTTTTTAGAAAACAACATTTTTCTTACTTTCAAGTGATATACAAAAATGTTTATTGTTTTAAGATGAACAACTAGTTTAAGTTTATGTAATTTAATTCACCACATTACTATTTTATTTATTCCCTATAATATGTAGTGGCATGGCAATACTGTTTTGTTATAAATTCCCTAACGTAACTTATCGTATCCCTTACAATAATTAAAGTTTAAATCACTCACTACACCTAACGTTTATCACATCTAATTACATTATTTTAATAAATTATAGAATAAATAATGATTTATACCTAAATATTATAATTAAATAATATACACATCCGAAGTCAAATCGAAAGAAACAATTTTGTATATAATACGGTATCTACCATACGTTTGAAATACACCAATGTTATGTTGAAATTGATAGAAATTTATAAACTAATAACCAAACTCGTATCGAACAGCTCTTGCTTATATCGCGATCTGATTGCAAGGCGGTTCACGTAAACTCAGGTCAATTTACATCAAATTTAAAATAGTAAATTTATTGACGGCAGTAGATGAAGCCAAAGTATGTCATATATGCAACACCCATAAACTTTTTATATTGTGGGTAGGAAGACGCATATTTCTTGAAATCAGTAAAATGTTTATCCCGTTTAACGAATGTCTATAATTTTTTTTACCAATAATTGACTAATAAATTCACCCACAGTTCGATGATTATGTATTCAGCCGTAAAATGTTGAAGTTAACGCGTTATCGAATACGTTATTTATTAATATTTCCAAATCACTGGGCTTCGCATTGGAATCTTGAGCAGTCGTGATCCCTGCTGGCCGCCATTACATCGCCCAGCTGATGAGCTACAGCCGCTGCGCTTGCGCTGTTTCCTCTGGATATCCTGAAATATTTTAAATAACTGTTTATATGAGAAAATTGGAACGATTTGAACGAAATTGTAAGCTATTTGAAATGTCATACTTTCGCAAGCGCAATTTTCTTGTAAAAGTAACCAAAGCTTTTTGCAGTCGTCTGATGCATTTGCTCTGTTGAGGACTCTATATTCACTATTTTCATATTAAATAGGGCTCACATCTGGTCCCTTAAATTGAATTTGCCCTTCGATACAACTGTATACTACATCGTCAAGAGTCCCAGTAGTATCGATAACGTTTTCCAAGTATTGTAACATTTTTCTACTTTCATCACGTTAGCGGGCTTTAGACCAAGTTTTTTTGCATTAATCTCTCTATTCATCCATAAATCTAATAAGGGATAGGTGATGCGGTAATAACTTTGACTGACTGATGAACGTTCCTTTTAGCTTTTTTAACACGACGCTTGACAGTTTAAATGATAAGACGGTTTTAATAACATTTCAGGTTGTAAAATACGTAGGCGTGCTGATAAAGATTCATATATGAATATAAATATTAAAACACATCACCCACGGATTTTCTAATTAATTGGAAAGTAATGGCCAATAGGCATTATCAGCACATTTGCAATATACAATGTGTATTTAATAATTGTAGGTTGCGCTTTATTTGTAAACAAAGTATTTTTATTAATTCATTTCGGTTTATTGGTTGGACATCAAGAATATAATGTTAAATTTTTAAGATTTTAAAATCAAAACCCACTTCGTTTTTTTTAATAACATTAAATTAATTAATATATCTTCTGCAAACAATTTTACGACACCAAGTTTTTAAGATATTGTTTAATATCTTTCTTCTGTTTATTTTTTTAGTTCTTACATTAAAAATTTTCCGTTATGTTTGTGACTGGTAGATTATTTCCGCAATAATTTATAAATTGAACAAAATTTTACGGCATACCGTTCATTCGGAATGCTACCCGAACACTTTCACTGGCCGCGTATCAGATTTTATGTAATCGATCACAGATTTTAGTTTTGGCGGCAAGCTGTCTGAAACGGCAAATTTTATAAATTACGTAATACTGCGTATTTTATTCCACGTTGTGTAAAATCGAAGTAAATAGTAGAAAAATACATTTTACCCCTATATTTTGAGAATATGTTATCAAACAATAAAAGTTAAGCATTATTATGAGACAACAAAATGTCGTTTATATAATGTAACTTTACGTATCATGTATTTAAATTATCTACAAAATGGCTCATCGAATGACAATAGCGTGGTTTGTTTTCCAAACAATTCGTGAAGATATTACTAACTGTTGCAGTTCAGCATCCATATATTTTCTTCGGAACGCTCATATCGGCTTTACTAAATTCCAAGCGATCATTTTGCATGAATGTTATATGATTTTTGAATATTAACAGAAAGCGACTCTGTCATTTCCCTTGTTTACCTAAGCACATTCACACCATGAAATATGTAAATATGTATATGTTATTAATTTTTTTATGCGTTAACTGGAATCTGGATTTGAGGTTAGTACTTTCCTAAAAAATACAAACGCTCTCTAAGTAGAGATAATGTCTTCATAACACGCTTTTATTAGCGACACTCATAACTAAATAAACAATTTAATCAATTATTTTCTATGATTTTACTTTACTATTTTTAACTAACATGACAGTTATAGCTGCTGGGGAGATATACCGAAAAATTTTACCTTTTATTAAAGTAAGGTCTTGCGGTTGCATGCCCTTACACTACCTATGGAAGATATAATTTTGGATCATTTCACACTTACCTACAAAGTGCTACTTATATGAATATATTTTAAAATAAATTTTCTAGAATGTTTTATTATAAATACAAATCATATGAACCCATAAAACATTATATGTTTGCAAAATATTAATTCTATTGGTGACCTTCAACATTGTGGTTTAGTTACATCTATGTAAGTAGCGCAAAAGTATATGCATTTTAATGCGTATTTGCAATTCATGATATAATTATGAGAGGAATAAGAATAATCTTTTCATAAACTCTGAAAATTTGGAACAATTTGTATCCGTCTTCTATTCCTTATACGTTATAGCGTACAAATGACGTTTTGTTACTAATTAATTATGCGAAAATAGTTAGGAAAAGAACAAATTCTTTCAAGTCACGTAAAATGTTTGCGACGAGATAATTTAAAACTATACAAAATGTAGTAGCCCAAAAATCTTAGCAGTGTTTATATGAGTAAATTGCTGTGATATTTAGGTCAAATATGATTTCACAATTACGCAATTCATTAAATTAATTAACGGAGATCAGTTCGAGACTCATACTATATTATTTTGTTACATAAATATTTTATGTTTATATCCTTAACCATAAATTATTACTTTCAATTTCTCGATCAGATATAGGTTAATCGTTAATATAAGTATTTAATTGCTTGAACTTACTACTAAATTTTGTTATTGCTTTTTTAAATACTATAATATTCCCTTTTCAAGTAACACTTATTGATATTTGCAAAAATATATTTAGAGAAAGTATATATTCCAAAAAGCGACTGTTAGTTAATTATTTGTTAATTTTTAATTTAATTATTCTCAATAACTATGTAACATAAGCCTCACGTATATGGGCAGTGGTGTTTATTGACCTGTAGAAAGCGCGTGCAAGTAAGATACTTGTTTATAAACTCGTCTTATATTTACCATTTAGTGTAAAGCTTTTTGGACGTCTTAAGACTTCTTCGCATAATAACTCTTTACTCTATACCATGAGATCACCTCACAAGTTATAAATAGATTCATATTTTGCATGATTTTAAGATTTTTAACATGTAAAAAAGTGTCTATGGAGATCACTCACTTATGTTTGCGAACTTTAAAGGTATGTATGAATATCAAATTAATTTCAGGATGAAATAAGCGAGTATACAAATTATAACTTACATTTCAAGGAGCGACTCCATTTTCTTTTCCATTGCGAATATGGAGTCTGAAGGTTGCGAAGTGAGGACTTTACAAAATGTGAATTTGGCACATTGTGAGTCTCTCCAATCCGTCTGTTTTACAAGATCCATGGTCGCAGACGTGAGACTTGATTGAACTGGAATCGAATCTATGTGCTGCAAGTCATCCGTCATTTCATCGCCTAGAGCCCTTTTCACGCTCCTACGTTGTCGAATACTAGACACGACCTCGAAAGGCTCGTAGAAGCTAACATGACGCTTTGTCCTATCACTACCGTCAGGAGACATAACCACATATACATTTTCACTCGGCATCTTGTAATTATCGTCAAAAATTTTTTGCCTGCTTAGGATTTTTCTATCGTAATCGTAAACGGCGTCTCCGAATGATCGTTTGTGTTCTTTTTCTATTGCGTCCGCGTCGTCGTCAGCACTGCGCATGAGATTCACGTCTAAAAGTCTGCCCACGGCGACGGCTCCTAAGCCTAATGCTGCTCCACTTGCCATAAGACCGAGAGCTGGAAGCATAGCGGGCGCACCTGATGCAGCCGCAGCAACACCTATTTTATCTTGCGCATACCTCTGACTTTGTATCGAGTTGGATGGATATAATCCTAAGTTGTGAGATATCTTCTGTGTAGCTTCTACTAGAGGGTCGAATACGGGCTGAGTGACCTTGGCAATTGGATCTATTAAAGGTTTCGTGAATTGTTGGACCGTTTGGCTGGCGGAGTTGATGGTGTTTTTCATTGAGTCGGTGAAACGTTTCCACAACGACGGTTCTGGAACGCGTTTGACATACCCATATCCATATGGGTATTTTGCTGGGCTGTGATCGTAGTAGGAGAATTTATTGTATTCGTCCTCGTAATATCGATTAGCGGAGGGAATATTTTGACTGCGCTGCTGAGTGTATCCGTTAATAGGTTCCATTGGATACGGGTGAGCGCTCTTGGGCACTACACTAGTATAGTAGTTAATCCTTCGTTTGTTCTCATAATTCTCAATGTTATCCCGAGTCACCTTAGCAGGTTGAACTCCAAGATCTGGGTGCGCATATTGGAGAACTGGATTCCTTACACTTTCATCAAAATTAGGCTTGACATTCTTGGGTGTGTACATAATAGAGTTAGGAAAATTAGAGTCCCCTGGATGTTGTAACATACGTCTTTGAATATGACTTTCAGCATAATCTAAATCACCAGAATGAGCTCTGGAGCTACGGCCACTGAAATAATCACGCTTGGTTTCTTGTTCATTGATTTGTTTAATGTATTCAATTAATTTTGAATTCGCTACTTTAGAATTATCAGCTTTTGTAAATGGGCCATATCCTGGTTTTATATATTGACTTTCTTTTCTTATTTTGTACGGAAATGATGGAACAAAGTCATCAGTATCAAATTTAATGTTATCGAATTTAGTGAATGGTCCGTCTTTCGGCTCAAAGTTATCTTCTTTGGTAAAGGGTCCTAAATTTTGAGCAGGATCTGCAGATGCTACATCGGGATATACATCTGCATCTGGTATTGCCTTAGGCGGAGTGTAGCCTTCGGGATAGGGAATTAATTCTCCATTAACAACACGTGCGTTCCTCCAAGTCTTCGTATCAGACTCATCATCTGGCATCCTAACACCATGTATTTCAGGTATTCCATCATCACCCAGCGTTAGTATAGATCTACCACGTTTGTTGAATCTTTCAACAGCTTTCTTTATATACATTGGTTCTGAATTGATCGTCACAGGATCGGGTACTTTATAAGATTTTCCATCACCATCAGAAACTTTTGTGCTAACGACTTCTATGTACACTGGATTTCTATCGTTTTTAATAACTGGATTGTGTGGGTCGAATCTGTAGCTTTTAATAGGTCCACCGTAGTCCATATAACTGGTTGACGTTATATATACTTTTTTATTTTCAACTTTCTCTTGGTTATCATATGTAGGATAATAGCTGGAGGTTTCTGGGTCTGTATTCGGCTTTCCGCCATTTTCTTGAATGTGTGATTCTGGGTAAACCGAAACTGGAGACCAGTTACCATATTCCGCTTTAATGTCGCTAAGTTCCTCGTGTTTATTGCGGTTTATGTAATAGTCGAAACCGGCTAAGTCGCTATTAATGGGGCTAAAGTTTAACTTTCTTTGATCCCTTGCTTCCGTTTTATTTTTTACTTCTTCAGAATTGTTGAATTTAAGATTAGATAATGTTGTTTTGATTGGAATTGTTGTCGGTGCAGTAGTGGTACTGCTTCCATGGGTTGAGGATTTGACATCTTTTTTCTTTACAATTAATTGGGTAAGGTGTCCCGTCTTCGTCCTCACATTGACTGTTTGTGTGTCATGAGGGTTTAGACTCCTGGAGACTTTAAGCTCAGTGCGAGTGGTTTTTGACGGTAGGATGGTAGTTCTAATTGTTTTTGTAGTCGTTGTGTTATCCGAAAGGTCGGCGTTCACGGCCCAGAACAGCCAAAGTATGGCACACATCCGTATTGTATTTACGGGAGCCATCTGGAAAGAGAAAAGATAATTATAAAATCATGTTTTTAAATATTAACGTACCTTTTTAATGAAACTTACAGGCAAAGTTAATAACTTCCATATTATTGCAAGTTTTGATAGTTAATTGAATGAATGTGACAAATATCTCGTAACACGAGAGGACAGTCACGGCAAGTGGTTACACAACACATGTATATTGGATCTATGTTGTTACTTTCAACTTTCGCATGTGTGCAGTTATGTGTTCGTATACCGCGTAAGTAATACTGATGTGTTAATATTATCATTGACTATTTCCGGCAGAGGAGTGTTTCGAACGATTAGGTTATGAATAATATTAACTTTATTATTTCTACATGAAAGCAAATTCTCGTTTCGTCTATTGGGGTGTAAGGAAGACATATATCTGTGGCTGTCCTCTATCAAATAAATGTTTTGTATGCTGCGTTATGGAACCAATTTGTTTTCATTTTGTTTCAACAACCTGTTAACCTCTGTATGTCTGAAAATATTTAACATGAAACTTTAAAATCTTATAACATTATATGTGATCAAATACGTGTGAAAACAGTGAAGTAAAAGCATCCGATTCATTTTCACTTTCACTCTCGGTAGAAAAGCTGAGATATGTGGGTATATACGTTAAAATATTGAATAAGCCGAGACTCAATACATTTGTCCGCAATTGAATACACAGATATGTTATAATGTTAACAAATGGCTTCAACTTCTGCTATTTCATTCATGTTTTTATGTTCTCTTATACTTTATAGAAAGTTTATATATACAAAAAAAGGTAAGAAAACTGTACAGGAATCTGTAAAGTTTTAGAAAACTAAACAACAGAGCCCGCGAGATATATAAGTGGCCTGTAGAAGTGAAATTAACGTTAGTGAATCCGTGGGGCGCTGCAAGGACCAAGGTGAGTAGAATATTATCAAGTAACAAATTAAAATGAGTCATTTTTATCTTAAAACTATTAATTATTTAACATAATACGGAATCATTAACTTAACAATACAAAGAGTACAAAATTAAACAGTAATATTATTTACAACATTTGACATACTATTAAGACTTTATTTAATGTTATTATAATATTCTCTGGATTGCTATAAATTACGAATACGAGTATGTGTAAAGAGTCCCTAGATGTGTTTTTCCGTCTACGATTGCGTGTGGTCAGTGACGCTTCGCTGCAACAACACAAACACGAAACGAACCAACGCGTTGGCTACATCAGGTGTATTTATGATAGATGTTGTTAGAAAATATGTGCTTTGCATAAATATCTAGGTGAGTGTAGAAGATCAGTAAGATTAATTCCTTTGCATTGTTTCGTTGAAATGATCGTACAAAGAAAACATTGAATAAACATATGTACTCACGTTTCCAAATTTGCTGAGCATTGATAGATCACCACTTTAAAACCCCAAGACAAAAAGTTGTGTTATAAGTTTAACATACCCGTTTGTTGCGTACCTCTTAAACGAATGGTACCATTTTGATACTGTTTCTTTTGTTTGAAAACTGGCGTGATCGATCGCGTTTAGCTATTTTAACTTATAGAGGCATTTGATTAGTTGTCAGACATAAATTAAAATTCTTCAGTATTATATATTACGTTTTAAAAATAGTTTGTATAAGTGTTTTCCTGACAATTATAACATCTCTAGTTAAAGATATAAGGAATAACTTAGCAAGAAACAATATAATATTTAATTCTATTACCTGAATGAATACGAGTGTTGCCTTAGCGTCGGACAAAGATTTTCACAATTCTCACGCAACGTCATTGTATACGCGGAACAACTGCATAATATGTCTTCTACGACATTATTAAGTTTTAGAAACTTTAAATGACATTACGCAAGAATCTACATTTCACTGTGAGAAAAGCTTATTTTTTTGAAATTTTTAAGCTGTGTAATGTAGATCTGCAAATCGAAATATGTTAAGGACACGTAAAAGCTTCAGGTATTTAGGACATTCATATTAATTTGATTTGATATTAATTAATGATGAAACATGGATTTCATTTTAGTTATTTTATATTATATACGTATATGTAATGTACCTTCGAATGATTATATTTGAACTTGGTATGGATCTTTGAATGGAGAATCTTTGACGTAAATTTTTTTTTATGTACCTTAATATTATTTAAAGTCAAATATTAATTGGGAAGAATTAGCTAATCCAGTACTATAAAACCTTTCATAAACACCATAGTGAGATTTAGAACTATTCTAAAATCACCACTTAGATACCATACTGAAAAAATGATCGATTTCTATCTATTTGTAAATCTTGCACAGCATTTTGTCAGCTGCAATGTGAATTTGAAGGTTCTGTATTGTATGTTCTGTTTATTTTCCACTACTTCTTTTACAATACGAAACTGCGTTTCTATTCCAATATTTGTAAAAGCCATGAATTAGCCCCGCTCTAGTAAGTACGCTTTGAATCGCTACACTTGGACAAATTAGCCTCATTATGATGTTTATACAACTAATTAGCGATAAATTTCAATTTATCATCAAAACGAAAGTGAATAGAATTGTTTAAAAAGTAATTTATTGTTTTCCATTGTAAAAACAACAACTTTTTTCCAGCTCCCTCTGGTTTTGTTGACATCCATAAGCTACGGTTATCACTTACGACCAGATGATCCGTATGCTTGTTTGCTGTCTTATACTTAAAAAAGAAACGATTGATCAAAACAATATAATAAGCGCTCATCAGGATTTAATTAAGGAATTATAGGAAAATAAACTTCCTATAAATCTATATGTCGTTGGGATGATAATAGTTTGATATGTGTGATCTAATCAGATGATGGAGCCTGGAGGAAGCGTGTTTAATTCTATTTTAAAAACTGAGTTTTGTTAGTGATAATATGACTGTATACTTTTCATGTTACGCGTATGCGCAATATGAAAAGCTTGATGAGTAAGCATTACACTCAGTGAGTAACAAGTGCTCGGATTACTACCGAGATTTCACTCTCCATGCTCTTCGGATATCGGGGACATTCACCTCGCACTCTGTCCATAGCTTAGTGCTATAATTATTTCTAGCTCTGTAACATTGTTAGGTTTATTATACATTTAGTAAGAATTTTTCCGTTACTAGTGGTGCCTCGCGGTTACACCCGCTTAAAGTAACACAATGAATTTTTGTGCAAAATTTAGTTTAGTAGTATGTAGAGTAATTTTATCTCAAAAGTTTTATTTTCTAAAATAACACTAACTAATTTCCTAACAACGCTACTTTTCTGCCAGCCAATACTATAAATCTCGCCAAACTGCTAACTGTTTCAGCAAAATGTATATTAATTGTATTACAACTGGGTGGGAACTGAGTAAATTTGCTCGACATTTTCTTAGCCCTTTGTACTCAACTTTAGGGTCATAAGTTTCAGACAGCGTGAGGAAGTGGCATTTACTTGCCAGTATCGTGCTGACGAAAAGCTTCCTATGGCGTTGTGTGTTGCAACGTATTGCAATACAATTGTTTGAGGTCTATAACCCACATTATTCTATTGTATTGTTGATAAGCGATTTAGGTTTTGACAGGATTTAAGGAAATTTTTGATTGACAAATATGTAAACAAATGAAAACATATATCTATGCACAAACTGAATTAGAAAATAAATTTATACCAATGCCAATACATCTTGTGAAGAAGGAATTTAATATTATTTTCCATTAATCCCATAGATTTGGTGTTATTTTAACAAAGATGCATCATTAAAGGAGCCATGAGAACATCTTGATATTACTTCTATTTTGATTAGTAATAACATATTTGATGGTGTTTTCTGATATACAAAAAAAATTAAAATAACTCTCATCAAGCAAGGATTATAGACGTTTGTATACTAATTGGGAATTCATATGATCAAATTAATAAGCAACGATATCTTCGTCCTATAAACATAAAAATGTATATAAATACATCTTAACGAGTGATTACTAATAAGTTTATATATAGAAAATTATTAGAATCAAATATGATATTGTATATAAGTGTAATCACAATTTAAAAGTAGTGAAAGTCAAAATCGGTTCAGCTGGTTCGGATATTATTCGAAACAGAGACAAAAATCTGTATTTTGCTATTTGTGTACCCTCAATGACACAAAAACATTGATATGAATTAAAAAGGCTGTTATTTATATTACAAACAGATACTTCGAATTTATTAAAAGATCCTAATTTATAGAAATTAATTGAGGTTAGTTCTAATTACAGTTTTTCTGTTTCCTATTCGATGACGTTACGGGTAAGTCCGTTTTTGGAGGAAATAGTCTGTTTATGTAAGCCTCGTTCGCCTTGACCCAATGACATCGCGCCCGTCAGTAGAAGGCACCTGCATTTAACATTTTTAGATTTTATCTTGCACTCATACAAACTCTATGTAACACGATAATCTAGGATTGGTGGAAAAGTTTATCTAAGAAATATACTTCTAAGAAAAGATATTATGCTAAAGTGTCTAATATGATAAGAAGTAAACAATACAGTGCGTTACAAATGATTTCAACTTTTGTTTTATATTAAATGATTAATGTAAAGAAAAAGATAAACGTAGATAAAAATTTAATTATATTGTTTCCATTTAATTTATGAAACTATATATATAAGAGAAAAAATACGAAATCCCAAATAAAGAACTAGAAATCTTACTCAACATGATTATACTATGTGTGTATAATTCTCGTGAAGTTTTGATATTTTAGTTAGGATTTTTGCCGTTTTTATATTTAATGCTGTATCCTTGTAATGTGTAAGCGAATGTCACTTAACATGTTACAAATAAATTAAATATGCCTATAATTAAATATAAGTTTATCTTATATATTTTTTGTAATAAATTTTCTAAAGCTTCCTAACATTGGACAATTGCAGCATTGCTTTTAAATAAAACTACTCTGAATATTCATGCATCGTAAATGATACAAGGAAACTAAATTTTTTATTCCTATATAATTATAAAATCGGAATTGATAGCGTTCGCCCGCGACCGGTCGCCCAGTGAAAGCGTTACGTCACGCATTGAATTCGTACACATTGTAAAACGATGTTAAATACGGCAAAGCTGCTTATTAAGAGAATGTACAAGTGTAGGTGATGTAGTATTACATAGGCTTAACGAATATAGTGTTATTATAGGTTTTTCCACCGGAAGTCAATTCTGAAAGTTTTAGATGTCGCTTTCTGACTAATAGTTTCTGCACGTATGGCAGACTACAAAAACCCTGTTGTCACAGTCAACTTTTTGATGGGCCCATTGGTCTTACTGAAGAACACCTACGGCTGTACAGTTAGGGCTTTTTAATAAAACGAGAATGTTATTCGTCAATCTGATTTAGTGTCTAGTATTAATTGGATGGGAAAAGTTGTAAATTTTATTTCAACTACTTCCGAGGCACGAAGTATCGTTTACATATGTTAAGGTCGTGAAGTGCTGTATGCGTGTTTCGAATTAAGTCTACGAATTTAGCAGGAATCCACATAAAACTCACAAATGTCAGCGCACCTGTATAAAAAAGGGAACATCATGTTCAAGATGATGGATCAAGGACTACGATAAAAGTAAGAAGTATACTAAAAATAGTTTTTTATTGGTTGAAATAAAATAAATACATTAAAATGATAGGATAGAACATGTGAAACAGTCATTTTGTAAGCAGTTGTTTTCTATATAAAATTACTGTGATGGGTATTTTCTCACGTCTTATTAGAGATTGCGTTTGATGTCCGACGGATTAAAGATTATATTTTCTAATCTTGACGTTTAATTATGCATTACGAATTGTGCTTTCAAAGGCACATTATTATTATTGTGATGAAACCCTTTCATTTACTAAATGCGTAAATTATATGTATTGTTAGTTTGCCTTCGCAAGGCAATTACAATATTAAAATATTTTCAATAACCTAAAGGAATATGCTTTATTAATTAAGTAAACAACCTAGCTAATTACATGTTTAAGATGTACAAGTGACCGTAATATATCTTCATCAAGACAGATAAAATGTTTTTCTAGGCTTATTGTCAGCGATAAATGTCAAACCAATTAAGGGGTGAGATATTCTCTTTTATTTGTAAGCTGCATGTTATTGAAAAAGACCTTGGATTAAAAAACCTGTAAAGATTCCATATGGGCTACTTAAATTGCTAGTAAAATATATAAGATGTAGCAGTTTTAATCTAAAGAGTTTCGTAGACTGTATTCATAATGTCTTTATTTATTGCTTGCTATTTGTCGGTATGATTATTTCCTTACGCTTTCATATGCCTAGGTTGTACTTCGTCAAAAGGCTTTAGTACCTACCAACGAATCACTACTCGTCAAATAATAATAAAGAATAACACTTACTGCAGAATGATAACATTTTTTGTGTTATAACATTTCATAGAATGCATTGTTAGCAGGTTTTTAAATAAAAGCCATTGAAGTGATTTATGTGTCAATGCCCGCAGCCAGTGTAGTTGGCTTGCTCCAAATAACTTGTAATTGTTATATTGTACTTTTGTTCAATTGAACATACTAGGTAAGTTTGTTTATTTATATATAAGCCTATTATACTTTTTGTGGAACGAACTGCCGATTGCTGCTTTTTAATATGGCATAAAGCTTTTCATTACACGCTACAAGTTATTTAATAGATCTCTTCGTAACAATAATCATTACCTGAAGAAATAAGTAACGCATGATTATTTTAAGTGTGGAGTATCAAAATAATCTAAAAGCTTTTATCAATAAGCATTACTTGAAACTAGCAAACAATGTAATCACAACTTTTCAAGTCAATTAAAATCACATTACAATGTTGAAAGTTATGTTATGATCCAGATGACAATATTTCATTTATCTGATCATGACATCATAAGCTGAACTATATTTTAGAATTTTTTATTTATTTATTAACGCACATATGACATTTACAACTTCACTTTCTACCATCGAAATTATAATAACTACGAATTTTCCCACACGATATCTTGGAGCGGATCTTATTATTACGGGCATATTTGATATAACGTTTTGGGTGTCCCAAACTGCGTAAAACTTAGATGAACGAATGCATATCTTTATATGTAATTTAACTTCTGAAGAGATATTATTACTTAATTATAAATATTAAATAGGTTCATATAAATCATATAAACACACAATGACAACAACATTATAAATAATATTACATATCGAGACAGAACAAAAACATGCGCTCATGCGATGGGAAAGTGTATGGTTATATCTGTACCGATTCGCACGAACCCTTACACACAAGTCTTACACAATCTGTGCAACATAGATAAATCGTATTTATTTATGAGACAAAGACAATAATGGTTTTGTAAAGAAGTCGTGATGTTGAAAAGATTTTTTAACATTGTGTATGCTTTGGTAGATTATTGAATAATCACATAGCACTAATAAAATTGTTGCGCCACTGACGTAGCTCAAAGACACAAGTATTGCAAAAGGCACAAGGAGAAGAACTAGTATAATAAGACGGATAAACAAAAAATAGCTAAGGTACTAGAAATTTCTCATTTAATTATGTAGAAAGACAAATAGTCAAAAAGAAAGGCATAGAAATACGAGTATGTATCTCGATTTAATATTCCATGTCATAGTTTTTTATAGCCAAATATATGTATTTTATACGTACTATCGTTTAAACGAACCAATAAGCATATTAATGAATGCAACTGTAATATGTAAGTGTATAGTTGTGCGCATCGCAAGTATCTGTATAGTTTTCGCCACTCTAATTTATGTGGTGGCCGACCCGCATGCTCGTATCAATCGATTTATATTCACTACGGTTCTGCGCTTGCGACGTCCTTGCTTTATCCTAAATATTAATGAAGATTGGGTAATACACTGGAATGTACTTTCAAGTTTCTCCAGTTACATTAACTATGAGAAATATTTTAACGTCCTTTTGAAATGAAGAGAGTCGTGAAATTATCACATTTCAAGACTGCATGTTTTGGTTCTAGTCTATTAATATGCGAATGCTGAAAATATACAATAAGCAGGTTCAAGAATCTACATTGATATACGAGTGTGTCATTTACCTTTAGATGTATTTTAGATGACTGTCAACGGCTATTATTAATCTATATGGGAAATTTCTTAAAGAAGCGATTTCACTGTGCATTGATTCAAAATTATGTTAGATAATATCGGTAAAAATATATTATGAATAAGATATGTCTATAGAAAAATTACCAAATTTCACTGCTTCGTTTAATGATTACAAAGTTGCCACAATATTGACGATTGTCATATAAATGCACCTGCAAATGATATGTCAGAAATAAGTTTCGTTAACGGAGTGTAGATATAAACGACTGAATGTTGCGAGATTTCACTATTAAATAGAACATTTCTTCGGAAGTGCAAGCTACGGAAAAGATTAGTAGCTAAATAATTAATATCCGACAAAACTGACTCATTGATTTTAATTCTATAGACATTTACATAAATTATGGTAATATTTATTGTAAATGTTAATTAGCCGAATGTATTCATTTTAATTGTTATTATTATAAAAAGTTCCACCCACGCAGGTCGCTTTCATCAAAATGGGCAACTTTTTACACATATATACCTTGAACAAAAAATTGAGTCTTTGTCCTCTCCAAACTCCATACCATTGTAAGGGTAAAGGAGTGTCTCAAGTGCAAACACGATTATTTGAATACTTATGAGATTCCACCTGATTAATTTTTGTTATAGACGAGAATAAATGTTTAATGTCGCCGTGTATCACTTAGCATGTTGTAAATATTTAAGCGTGCGAGACAACTCTGTCTGAAAGTTTTAGCTACGAAATCTCTACGACGCATTTTGTAGTGACATAAAGTTAGCTGGTATTTTGTTTTGTTTAAGTATTCCGTATGATACCATTCAAAGCATCACCTTAAAAGTGGGGCGTTAATTTATTAGTTTTAATTCATGAAATTTATTGTTTTCTTTTATAAGATATATGTCAAGATTTAGAATGTAGAAGGGCATATTTTAAGTTAAGTGGACCAGATTAAGTAAAGTGGAATGTAAAATAAATTAAACATGTGCGTGTTACATTAGGTACTAGTATTAGTATAAATATAATTTTTTTAAGTGATAGTTTAAAAAATGTATAAAAGGTAAAAGCGGAATGCTATTAGCGAGATGATAGTAGCGATTGAGTGTTGTCCTTGTATAAATAATTCAATTTACCCAATAAGGTATGCACGAACAAATGATTGTCTTATAAAATGTATTCAATTAAAAATATAATTATTATTGTGTTAATTATTCAGGAAGTGAGTCAAGAAAGTGTCGGTGCAGTCGCTGGCCGCCGACACACGCGCAGGTGTTACACAAGCGGGCACTCTCTTACCGTTCGCAGTGTCCCGTCGTAGAAAGTGAAATAATCAGCGCGGGCGCATGCTCCGATCTCACTTTCAAGCACTCTCACTATCCGGGAGCGAAAAAAACACTTCGAATTTAAATATCGAACTGAATTAAAATTTAGAACACTTTTGAATTTTCGTAATAATACCTCGTGTTCAGCTGCGGTGCAGCGATCGTTGCGCGTCGAGAGCGACTGTGCCTTGAATGCGCGCGCGCAGTCCAACCGCCGGTGCGCCGTAGAGGGAGCTAACTTGCGTAACATCATAATTGAGATTTGGACTTAACGAATTAATGAACTGTGTAAAGATCTCGATAACTTGAATTTTGAGGTAATGAAGCGGCGTTAAGGAAGATTAATTAACATATTGATGAAGAATGGAAATGATTCGGATGACCGAAATTTAATGTTTCACCGTCGCTAATTTTGAACAGCTAATATGATTGCATTACATTTAAAACTAGAGGAAAATTTACAGTTTCGGTAACAACATATTTTGTAAATTATATCTGTAGGTCGTAGCGTACCTTCTTGATTAAAAAGTATACATAATTATCGGTTAGTTACAAAAATATTCCCGACTCGTGTGGACATAAAAATTCATCCTCTTTAAGTAGTTCAATTAGGGAGGTCTAAATTTAAAGTGGTACTCTAAAGGATTAGGACTTTTAAATCATGTTGTCAAAACCTGTAGAGGTAACATAAGCGCTTTATAAGATTAAAATGATTGTTTTGGTTACAGCACAATAGAATATTACAGGTGCAATGCGGCGAGTGTTGAGAATACCGCAAGGGCTGCCTCTGCGGTCTTTTCCGAAGAGCATTAAACTATAATGAGTATACAAAAGACTTCGTTTTCTTATTATATAAAAGTAATCGCATTTTGCTTTCTTTTAACTGTACCTCCAACTTAAAAATAAAATTTAATTTCATTTAAGAGGTGATATTTCGTTGTATTCCATATTTTTTTGTTTTAAAAATAATCCTAATATTTTGCACATATATTTCTAATGGCTTTTATTTCGGATAACTATGGAGAAACTTTCTCACACACCCGATGTTGTTTATAGCAACTTTTGAAATCTTATGTATAGTGAAGTTTTTAATAATCCATTGTAATAGAATGAAAAGTAATTAGCTCTAGATTAAATACATAATTGAATGAGATTTTTGATTTGGAATTTTCATCACTTTTGTACAATTTATGGAACTTATATTACAATATAGATGTGAATTAATGTTCATACATAATGATATATTAAAGTTAATAAACAATGTTCGCATATATTATGCACAAGTAAAGTTTGTGAATATTTAAAGGAAGCCCTAAATTTAAAACTGCTTTGATTAATTAATTACAAATAAGAAAATATTAGTAGGTTTAGACGCGTATTACAAAAAGCGCTAGTCAGCGCTTTTACGGGCATGGGTACACAGCATGAGACTTAAACAATATGTAATTGTTATACCATTACATGAAATATGTAATAATTTTTCAGGTCATTAAACAAGCCGTAACTAATATTTTACTATCGAATGTTCGCGGCCGCGCCACAGACGGATGTGTGGTCACAAGGCCATTTACTTTCACCCAATGGCATGTTTGATGTATTACACAACTCATCGGCTTGCTGATAACATTTATATAAGAGATGTCGTCAGTTTGTCTGCTTGTTTAGAGGTAAAACTTCTGACTTAAGGCCAACTTCACATTGATTAATTTTACCTTTTTACTTAATAATTTCTCTTGCTTTTAAATATTTTCCTGTAAAACAGTCAACGTAAATATGTAAATCTTATTACGTTAATTAATAGTTTATAAATTGCTCATCATAATTTAGGAATTGAATAATCATTAAGAGAGTAAAAGCCGCTTGAGAACCTTTGATGTTCGCTTTATCATTTCTACTTCCAGGTTTGAACACTTAATTGAATAAAACCTAAATATATTTAAAGATGTAGACTTTCCTTAAATTTTTGTTTGGATTGAATTTTAAATTTTTATAATTAGAAATATATACTTTTAGGAGAGGCAAAGATTTAAATTAATCTATTATGTAGCCAAAAAATGCAAAATATATTAAAATAAATAAGGACATAGAAAATCCCTGTCGTAATATGTTAACAAAGGTACCTAGATTTAAAACTTTCCATTGAATATTTGCATATAAACAGCCGTCATTCGAATAATGTCAATTAAAACGTCGGATCTATCACGATAGATATGAACTTTCAAACGTTTTGTTGTTTTATTTTATGATATTTATAGTAATGCTGATCTACGATGATATGAGCACTTTCTTTTTAACGACTGTGAAGCTTTTATTTAATTACTCTTATTAATTTTACTTAATAATAAGGTAATAACAAATAAAGAATTGAAATTTGAATTCATCTGCTGCTCGTCGTACCTAAATGAAACTTAGTATATATGTACATATAATTCGTTTGACAACACTATATTAAAAGTAACGTTAAAGCGAAGAACATATTTTTGGTTAATTAATTCTATACATAATACAATTATTTAGAATGTGACTATATAAAAGAAAGAATACCGAACAGGTTCAGATGGTGCATGTCAGATTTGTCGGCTTTGAGGTCGAAACGAGACAGCTACGGATGCGCGAATCACATCCGTTGTCACTGCCACACTATATACTGTGATACATAACAACTGCAGAGGTTCTCAACAAACTTAGAAACATCATTATATCGCAATCGTTGTTTAATTAAATTATCCTGGTTGATTGTTTGCCATCAAGAAATCTCAGAAACAATATAAACGCGAACCTAGACTTAGCTTCTTCCACAAGACCGAGTTACAGACTTTTTGTATATTGATAATCGTAGTATGAGTTTTTTAATAAACTTTCCTCCTTTTGTTACTTTCGGTAAATGCATTTAAGAATTCAAACATATACTAGTATATACTTTTACACTATTAAAAAATTAGAAGTTAATAACATTTTAAGAACCTGTGTTCCAAATGATGCCGAGATTTAAAAAAAAATATAAAATCGTTATATCGAGGAAGTCGAAGGAATTAAATCATTACTACAGCTCTTTTATGTCAAATGTAATTATTTCTTGAAGTATATTTAAAGAGAAAAGATTTAATTCACCGCTCCTTCTATAATCGGAGTGTAAAGAAATTCTATCCGGCTTATCGACCTGTTTTTATTTAAAATATCCTTAATTTAGCCTGTAAATTTGTATATTTTTGTATAGATTGTTACCTATAAAAATTTTAACTATTCTATCATAAAGAAATATCTAGTAAATTTAAGTTATCTATGTTAGACTTACATTAGGCGCATTGAAATCTAAAATATAGTGTATAATCACATAAAAACTATATATGTTCGTACTTATTTATTGTGTTATCTTTTAAAACTCTGACATTCAGAAAAATTTTGTGTATATGCATAAAGTTTTGTACCACTATATCTCTAAAAAATTGTGATTACAAATGATAAGACGATAGATGATACTAAAAATATCTTCGCCTTGTCTTCCTGGGGTGCAGGAATTTACTTTTATAAACTAATAACTTGTTATAATGTAAATTTTTGACAGAATTAAATTATATTATTGGTGTAGATAAATAAGGGAAAAAAAATACTGTAATAGTTAATATTTAATTTATTGTTGTTGGGTGTTGGAGTGGTATGTGAGGAGCCAAGAGAGTACCTTGCTTAAAGCGTCGGGGTTTTCGCATTGCAACTTATAGCAGTGTTTCATTCGTGCGTTAGGTTGCCTGTTGCAAAAATTTTAAACATGATAAAATATTACTATAACTATAGACTTCGTAATAATGTATTTTGATAAACGATCCTTTCAATAATATCGTTCAGTAATGCACTAACAATCTAGTTTCTTTAAAAATTCCAATAAATTAATTTTCTTCTACATAAACAGTTCCTGTAAATCGTGAACAAGAACGGAATTTTTGTATTAATTTCGTATAAAGATAGACGCACGAGCCTATTTATAAAAGAACTTTATGCAAATAAAACATTTTAGATCAAAACTATGCAAGTTCTAAAAATGTTTCTAAGTAATTATTTAACAAGGGAACATTAATGAATAGGACTAACCGCATGTAATTCCTTTCTGAGTGTATTTCACACAGCAACCTTCGTTTACAACGTTCGCTTATTGTTGGAAAACTGCCGTCTGACCGCCTGGAGTAAGTGTTTCCCAAACTGAAAGAAACAAAGTTTAGGTTCAATTTACTGCTTTGAAATAAAGTTGACATTTTTCCGTCTGCGAGAAGTAACGATTTCAAATGTATTGAATATACTCGTATATAGAAATCTACTTACGAAGAAGTCTTCTATAAGATATTTATTCTTAACATTCTGAAGAGCTGCCGCGGCGTCATTGAAATTTATCTCTATACGGTTCAATTTTTAATATTTTTTAATAACTAATCCTGGTCGGATGAAGGATACGAACAAAATTTCACCACAAAAACTTTGTTTTGCGTGTTTGTTTAATTATTGTTATCTAATCTTAAGTAGTGCAGCGTTTCGGTGAAAAGGCTTATGTAAGAGGCTAAGGCTGCGTGCACAGGTCGCGTGTGCGCTGTAGCCGCCACATCCGGATAAGCTCGCGAGATCGCTGAGGATTTCATAGATTTATATAACTATCTTCCATTTTCCTAGTACCTTTCCCTTTGTACACGTTTCATCTAAAGATTATGTATCTTCAGGTGCATTCTAAATTCACTATATTATTTGTGTTTAAATTAAAGCTTATGTAATATTTAATGGAAAGTTAACTGTACGTATACCTTATAAATAAGCTATATAAACGTTTAGATTTGTTATAGCGTTAAATGCACTTGAAATACACAGCCTGTTTATTTTCTAACATATGGTATAGTCAATAATATATTACAATATAATGAAAGTCACAGTCACTATAAAGGATTTTATGGCATTAAACTTAATGTGAGAAGGTTAGTAAATTGAAAGCGGTAGTAATTAAGTGTAGGATGTACATATATATTTTTTGCCTTACTTATTATTATCAGCGTTGTGTAGAGTGACGACGCTCGGAGTCAGCGCCGATACAATAATGCCGATTGGTAGCAATGCTGTCACCAAATTTAAGAGGCCGTGCCAAGGATTCTTACTATAAATTAAAAAATAACGGGTTCTAAGGTCACTTCATATGGAATATTGCTTAAAATAGGAAAAATATCAGATAAAAAGTTATAAAGTCGGGCAAACGTTTTCATATGAACGAAATTGTTATGCGAAGATTATTGTGTGAAGAGATATTTTTAATAACAAGTAAAGCTATGTGAATTATGAAAATTTCAATTTCATATAACATCGATGAACCTTACATTCATAATTGGGACACAATCTCCTCAATATTGACGTGTTTCATTATAATATTATCATTTTCAAGCCCAATTGGCTTCAACTTTAGGGCGACTAATAACATTACTGTGAGTCATCGATCAATCGTTTAAGCCTTTTGTTGGTTATATAAGCGATTGCTGCATAATATGAAATATATTTTGTTTTTGTTTGTTTATATTAACCCAACAAATAACGGAAGTATACAAACAGGGTCATTCCAAACATAAATAGTAATTTATTTTTAGCTCAGCGATCTTTGTACTTCCATTTCTCAGGAGACGTACAATTTTTGTTTTTTACCATCACCTTCTTGCGCCAAATTAAGAGATTAACGAATTAATCAACACATAATTTATGAGCCTCGTTGTTCGCAGATGATACAGGAATTAACACATTAAAATTATCAAAAGTAATCACTTAATCGACTCCATAACTTGAATAAGTTATCTATTGATTTCGCGGAAGTCATAAAAGCTGGCTTTCTATCACTTTTTGAATGGCGTTGAAACTAAGTCTATCAAATGAACGTGTATAAAATACTTCGCAAGGCGTGCAGTGTAAGGGCCACTTTAATTTTCATCGCTACGATGATTAATTCACCGGATCAGTGAAAGGATACATTTGTTTATAATATCATTCACTTAGAATTACGTATCAACGTCTGTAACAAGCTAGTCAGAATACAACCGTGTAAAATTATTATAATGTACGATTTGTTCAGATTTTAAATAACAACAACATTGCAATGACGAAATATCCACGTTAACAATTACATTAAAAAAATAAAACAAAAAATTGAAAAAATAAAAAAACGAAGTCGATTGTTTAACTTATTAATATTTTAATCTATTATATAAAATTAATCTTTATTATTTGAAAAATGATAAAAAATAAATACGTATATGCTAGTTGTTACTCACCACTAAGCGTAAATTTTGAGGTGCTTGATATTATATAAAATGAAACACAATATTAGACAATATTATTATTCTATAATAGTAACAATAATAGTGAATACCGATCGATAATCGTGTACATCACTAGAGCAATCTCCTTGGCAACTAGTACACCTTCATAGGTGAAATCATGAAAGCTCATGCTTTCATTCGCCTTTGAAACTGATTTTTTTATCGTCTTACTTCATAGTATATATATAATTGAGAATTGGCCTTTCTCTAATTATATAAATAATAACTAAACAGAAGTAGTAGACAATGGAAAATAACATATGAGATTACCGTCTTGGCTTTTTTATTTATTTTGTTATAATTAGATTTTCTCTAAGAAGCCTTCCTTTGATGATCTATATGGTTATCTTCAAATTTTAAAAACATAAGCCTCACTTAATTATCAAGTGAAACTGTAAAGGATGTATTGTTTGTACTGTATTCACAGCAACATAGTTTTGATTCTACCATTTTGTTGGCTCATTTACGGTCAAAGGGATATCGACAAGCACACAGGCAAAGATATAGTCTGATATATTACTTACCGTTTTTTAACTTCTTTACCACCACTGAATTCTAAACCAAAGTCATCATGTCCTGAGGCTGATGATGGCTTATCTTTGAACGGGTCTGAAAACTTGTAAAGACCACCAGCTGGAATCTTCACTGGCATTTCGACAGTAGGTTTAGAATCATAACCAAGTTCAAATTTGCTTGGTGTAGGGAAACTTTGGAATTTGTAAGGAACATCCTCTGGCCTTTCTTTTGGTATCTTATATTCTAATTTGAAGAAATCACTGGAACTGTAATTATATTTATTATTCATTGACACACACGTCAATAACAAACATATAGGTAATCTTAGCAACTCTATTTTAATTTAATTCTAAGTATTATACTAACAAGATTTTTTATACCCATTTATCTTAAATTTAATTATATTTATAACTATTAATTATAATATATAATTATATATATATATATATATATATATTAATATTATATATATATTAATCTTGGCGCTAATCTGATGATAGAATCATTAATTGTAGTTTTTTAAAAACTATGTACTTAATATAAATTTTAAAATTGCTCATGACTTAATAAAATGAGGCATATTTAGATAACTATTTGTAATTGTTCACCTTATAAAAGCTGAAGGTTTAACTGGTCTAAAAGAACTAAAACTTCTCACAGTGGGTATTACAAATGTGTCTTCATCATAGAAACTTCCAAGCTGTTGACTTGGCTTAAATTGTTTGCTTTCGTCTGTTTGTCCTCTTAGAATTGAAGTTTCTGTATTTTTATCATTTTTTAAAGTCGGTGGCGTTAGTGTCGCGTTGATTTTCCATGTTAAAATTTCACTTTTTGTCTTTAATTTAGTGAAGCCTTCACTTTCGCCTCTTAACGGTTTATCCCTAGACACGTTTTTATCGTAAGTTATTTCATTTAATTCCTTGGAAGCATCGGTTGTAAGGGGTCCATCAGTTATATGTATGACTTCTTCACTTGTTTCTTCATAGATATTAGTTTTATTGACCGGATATAAAGTTGTAATGTTAAATTTTTCATTATAACTTTGAACTTTGTACACAGATAGAGTAAGAAGACATGCGGTTATAGTAATTACCTAAAAATTTATGAGAATTTCTTATGTAAAAATTTTAGACACAATTTTGAAGTTTCTTGAATCGAGAAAGAAAATTATTAAAGATTTTTATCACAATTTTAATTACTTAAAAATACATAATATATTGTTGGGTCGGGACTCTTCATGGACGTACGTAGAATAACCCACCGAAATGCCATCACAATGGGATAACCAGGCTAAGTAGAACAAACGTACCGAATTATTAAGATTTACTTATATAGAGACTGTAGAAACTCCTATTTACTTATTTAATGCTTAGCAAGGTTAAAATTGTGAGGTAAGTCTAAATTGTTTTTTTTTTTTCAAAGTGTAACCAAGTTTACATAATTCCCATTGACCCATAAATCGTAAAAAACGACGCCACGTAACAAGCCGCGGTTACATCACATCCACGCTCCACACTTTCACCCAAAAGACTAAACAGTATGTCACTGACCGCCACTTCGTGAATCAGCACGCGCTTGCCAGAGACATACTGTACAACCAACATTGGTATTTATCTATACATATAAATAAAAATCTAGTCTGTTGTAAAATTTGTCTGTTTATAATACATATGAAAGTGTAAATAATACTTATCACAGAATTACAATTTATCATATTTTGTATATCTGCCTAAGGACAGTTCAAGTATTACGTAAGTACTATAGACAGGCCGGGGAGGGGGCTCTTTGCTTTGCTTATTTTGGATGACATGGCGGGTAGAGGATTTATATAATGATTAGATTGAATTTCTGATCATGAATCATTAAAAAATATATATTAACTGAAAAATCTTTACGTAAGCATGGGGGAGAAGGTAAGAGCTTTGCTTAGTTTTTCAGACAACGGGGAATGGGGGGTTAATATCCGCTTACGTAATGCTTGAATGGCCTCCTATCAAAAAGGATTCTAAAATTGAAGTAATAACAAAAATTAGTTTAGAATACGTTTCTATAAAATATCGCATGAAAGTTTAGGAATGTATGACGCAATTAGCTTTCTAATAAAAACGTACCTAATTGTAATCTAAGCTTCTGTCTTCTTTAAAACTTTACAAATCATTGTACACATTTTTGTGGAGAACGTAATTACCGCTCGGAAACATGAAATGGATTTTAAGAGACTGCAGGTATTATATTTTATAAATTGAACTCCAAGCTAAGGTTTTATGTACAAACATAAACCAGTAAAAGTGAAGACTATCTGTATCATATGAGAACAGAGCTAACCCTTGACCCGTTTCTCATTTCACCAACTTTCTCGACAACTCACGATATTATTGTGTCCAAGATTACTGATGATTGCAGTATAAATTGCAACAAAAACAATAGAAATCTATTCGTGGTATCGATAGATACATAAGGCTTACTAGGAATACAAAATACATCCTCGTATACATTTGAATTTTTTCCTTCTGACCACTGAAACCAGCGGTCAATACAAAATTTTCGGTGATTAAATAGCCTAAGCTACTTTTTACAATCATAATTTTATTATTAAAAATAATCTGTGACGTTGTATAAAGTTAAAGAATAAATTAAAGTAACTGATAAACACTCGATATAATTTGAGAAAAATCTGAAAAATGAAAGTTATAATGAGCTGCACCTTCTAATGATAGTTTTTGTGGTTAGCAAAATGATTGTAATTATTATACAACTCCTGGTGATTTGAATCACGCTATGGTAAAATATATTTTCGTTACCATAAGTGTATATCATTAGAAGAGAAGGGTGATCGTCCAATTGACTTGATGTTTCTAACTATCCTACTTATGTTACTGAAATTTTTAGTAAGTTCTACACCGTTCATCAATATTACATTCAAAATGATTCTTAGTTACTTAATTAAAATGTCCAAGACTCCAAGTTGGAACGCGTACATTCGTCTTTGCGGATTTCGTCCAAGTAATTGTTTTTTGTCTTTAAATTTTAAGTTAGTTAGGTATATGTATACACAAATGGTGAATGAAAACTTTCCTATACAAATATTCAACCCTTTTAAAATATAAAATACCTTTCTTCCTTTTTGTCAACCCCTAAAACTAATATTCATAATAGTTGATCTAACGGAGGTAGCCAAAAATGTTTGCAGACAAAATAATTCTAGTTGAAAAATTTACTGAAAAGTTAAAGCAATTACAAATAAAAACTTGACACTACAAGATATTTTGAATATCTTTTTTCCACCAGATTCTATATAATATATTATCACTTCTCGTCTAATCAATGCATATCGCTGACTGAAATATGTATAAGGGAGCATAATAACCTTTTTAGAGACAGTGGCGCGCCCATCAGGTGTGGTAACAAAAGCTACCAACGCAGATACAATAGAATGTTGTAATTAGACACAGATAAGGTAAGGAATTCCTCGGACAGGTGCAGTGAAAGCAAGCTGTGGGAACGAGCTTGTCCATTTGTCGCTGTCTCACTGTGTTATGTAACCAATGGTATTATTCTGTACCCCAAAACCTTTTGTATCGATGACAGACGTGATTCCGCCTACTGCTTGGTAATGCATCCTAATTTTTAATAGCGATAGAATTATCACGGCGTACACATTTTATACAATTATCAATTATACGTTTAAAGTTAACGTTAGGTAATCTGAATTATTTTTCGATTATCTCTCAAAATCACTTACGGTAATAAAAGAATACATATTGAAAGATTTTTGAAGAAAACCAAATTTGTGTCTATTTATAATATCAAAGTTTTTCTCTAAATATTGTGTATTTATGAAACACATAACAGAAGCACAAGTCATAAAACGTTAATCTAGCTGTTTGATTCGGTCTCCGAAACAGCTGGCCCGAGTTTGAGGAAACTTTTACTGGAGATAGAAACTGTGATAATGCGTAACGCATGTTACTTATATATTGATATTTTATCATTGCAATTGGACTGTAAATGAATGTTAATTTTCTATAATTTGAGTGGGAAATATGTTTAAGTCACTTTATTTTGTATTTACTTAAAACTCTAGAATAAATTCGCACTGCGTCTTTCTCCACTCCAAGCTTTTTCTATCTACTTCAGCATTAGGGTCAAGAATAAGTGCTCGGCTTTAGTAGAGGTGTATTGTAAAGGCGATGCCATGATATGGACTTCACTAAGATTTAACGATAATTGCCAAATATCGACAACCGTTATTTATAACGATATTCGTTAAGCACTTCACGTTGTGTGATGTAATTGGACCTTAAGACTTAGTTACTATTGCAAATTATGTTAAAATTATGGGTGAAAGTTTCTAAACTAAAGATTTTGGTATTTGAGTATAATCAATGATACACCAATACTTATAACATAAAGAATCAATTTCATAGTAGGTAGTTTCGTTATCGAGAAAATATCGAGATGTACTTTTTATATTATAGGGGGACATGCGGCATGTGATTACCGTCGTCAATGGATAGGTATCAGCAAGACCCGTCTTGGACGTTCATTGCCAGCCTATCATAACGGCGTTTCTTTCTTTGATTTCAATATGTTGCTAAACTATTGAATCAATTCTGATGAAACTGGATTGAGTTAATTGTTGTGCGACGCGAAAGTTCCAAAAAAATAACTAATTTTACGGGAACGAAGTCACGTCGATTATTAATAAAATATGGAATAACTCACCATGATAGCAACAAAACATGTGAACTGTCGTATCACAAACTAGGAAACGTATTGCTTAGTTTCATATTTATATTGTATTCAGCTACTGTCACCATTGTCTCGTGTAAATATCTTGGTAGAGACGTACACGCTTTTATCGATATTCTCGTCTCATCGATATAATATTACATTTAACTAACTTCCTTATAAATATACTTATCAGTATATATTATACTCATTATTTAATTTCTGTTAGAACTTTTTAGACATACTATAGTATAGAACATAAAATGCATTATTTAACAAGTGGGTAAATATACTTCTATGTTATTAATATATAATAACGTATATATGTTAAGAATTACCAAAATATCGATAAGTAATATTACCTGCAGGGCGCATCACTAGAAATGCTTAATTTTCCGCAATGTAAGCTTTGCATCGCATTGTTTCGTGATTTGTGTGTAATTATAGGCACTATGACTACTTATCTCGTGAGCGTAAAGATGCTTGTATAAGGTCCGCATCTTATGTAATTGCCAATTTACATTTAGCATTATCGATCACTTCGTCTTTTACTTCCCGGCGCTACAGCCGACCATATTATTCTCAATTATGATTGTCATAACATTACTTATAATTTTGTAATAGTTTTTTAAATAACTTTTGTACTTTTCTTGGGGTGAGTTTTGTATTTTAACCAATACTAGTTCGTATCCAAAAAAGAAAGCTGCTAAAATCTTAAAGACCATAGGGCTCTTCTTCTAGTATTGCAAGTGTATGGTGCCTTTTTTTTTAATCTTAGATTCGTGGGGGCTTTAGTCGCTGTGCGACTATGCCAGCCCCATATAACACTATTAAGATAACTTAACTAAATAAAATAGATTCATCTTTACGCTTAGCCAGCGCCTTCAAGACATAGGCCAACAAAGTCCTAGCTGCGTTACAAGTTGGCGCGGAAAGGATTCCATTGAACATGCCAATGTCTCGAGAGCATATGCTAAATTTGCTTCGCAACCTACTCCTCACGGACTCGCTCCGACTACACTCCACCAAGAGGTGTTGCACATTCTCCCGCACTCCACAAAGTGAGCAAGCTGGGGACTCAGCCCTTCCCATCAAGTACTCAAAGTCATTTAGTGGTATATGGCCCGAGCGTAGTCTATGAGCAGTGACAATCAATGTTCTATTTAAAGTAGTTTCTCCGCACCATGGTGTTCGAGGAGGTTCAGGTTGTAATATTTTGTACCAAATACCTTTTTCGGCGCTAGCGATATTGTTCCTGGACTTTGCGCTTGAACTTCACTAATACGTCTGTCACTTCTGGTAGGATATATACTTCTGTACCATTAATTACAGCCTCTTTTGCGAGATGTTCAGCAACTTCATTTCCTCGAATACCAGTGTGCGAAGCAATCCATTGCAGTCTCAGGTCCACGCCATTTTCCTTAAGATGCATAATCTTTTGAATAATTACATATGCTACATTAGCGCTTCGCATACCGGAAGTACATCGAGCTACCTATATGCTGAAGAGCACTTCGACTATCGGTTAAAATTACCACGTGTGTGGTATCTGAAGTGGCCATAATATAAGACAATGCCTCTGAGACTGCAAACAACTCCAACGACATTATACAAGTTGAATTTGATACAACTTTAAATTTCTCTTTCAATTGCGACTGGGATCATAAAAGGCTGCGCCACAGCCATCCTTGGATTTCGAACCGTCTGTATAAATTTTCCTAGTATGGTGCCTTAATTATATATTTCTGCAGGATGCATAGACTTTTATTTGGAAGCTTTAGCAGTAAACATGTTAATTTAAAGGATCCTTAATATTCATAGGAAATTTTCGCTATAATAATACAGCTTTAGTGGTTCTATAGCTATTCAGGTCTTAATTATTTTTTAAATTTGTAAAAATTAAAATTTGATAAGACTAGTAACAAATTTACTCTTAAGCCTGTCCCATCATCAGTTCGTATGACCATATGACCATTAATAGATTTACCATAAGCAAGCCGTGCAATTAGGTTTTATAACTAATGTTCGTAGTACCGGTATGGTACATATTAAAGTTCTGAGACATTCGCTTTACGTACTATGGCAGCTAGATTATTTTTGTCATTCTAATCACAAGATTCGATTTTACGTTGAAAATATTTATGGGTTGAGATGATACGTTACTTTCACTCTTATAAGTAGATAGTGAAGATGGTTTAATAAATAATTTATGTACCATTAATGCAAATATTACGAATAATTAGGTATAACTATTAGGAACTTTCAATATACGCGTAACATCCGTATACATATCACAATATTAAGATATTTATTAATTAATGAAGTAGGTCTGAATTGCAAATTGAAGCGATGTACGCTAACTTTCTACGTTATGAAATGAACATTTTAATGTAGCTGTTTTAATAAGTTTTAAATATTATATTATATACATTTTACACTACTGCAGTATTCTCAAATACAGTCTGGAAATGTAATCGTTTCAACTCCAGCTTTTTAACAAAACATCACAGGAACAATAATATTGCCGTTAATTGCGAAGTGCAGAAGTCAGAATAAATAGTTAATTTAATTTTAATATTAAGAGTGATTATTTGTACCGCTATTAATATGCAAATTACATCAAAAAATAACGATGGAAACAGACAAACTAAAGTATATTCCTACGACCGTTAACGTTAAATATTCTTTTACGTATACGTAATAATTTAATTTATTTTGCGATTATCTATTTCAGTGTATTTAATGGACCCAACACATATTTCTTATGTAACCTGAATTTGACGTAGAAACATGTGAAAAAAGCATCTAGTATATACTTAACCATCGATACTATATATATACATTAATGGCATTATCAAAATTGTTTTCCATTAAAATCAAAACGCCTGCAAGTATTATTTTAACTTTTATATTAAGCTCATTTGCTCTTTTAATTAATTATCATAGAAAACAAATCAGTTAATACACCAGTCAATTTAAACTTTATTGCAATCAAAGAAAATAACTATATTCAAATACACAGAGAGGCTTTACTTACGCTACATAACAAAAATATCACAACTTCTATAGTGATAACTATTAACCGAAATGTTTGTACTGGGGGTGAAATCGTAAATAAATAAGTCAATTCCTATAAATAATTCTCACTTATCTATATAAGTATATACAAAACAAAGTTTGAAGAAGGCACAATCATTAACCTAAATAAACTTTACATTGAAATTAAATCTATTTAGCTATTACATACAAAAATATTGTAGTATTAAATCCAGTATCTTAAGTTTTACACCTTTTGCATTATAAATTTATTCTTTCTTTTCTAAATAAAGGAATAAATTTATCAACCACCGATATAGAACCATATGAGCAAACTTTATAGGTGATGCGTCACAGAATATATACCTACTCATAAGTTATATTATACATTTTGAATGTTAATTAATTTTTATTTTAAAAAATTAGAACCAAGTAGATTTTAATCATTTAACTTGACCCACGCTTACTTCGCCCTCACTTTTACTGTATTTATTGGATCTTGTTTGATACACACTAACTTCACCTTCACTTTGAGTAGGATTTACATTTAATTGATCCAAATTTTGTGAGATTGAAGAACTTGCTTCAGATAGAGATAAAATTTTATACCTCCCCAATCGCCGCCTATATTGCCTATTTATTTCACCTAAACTAATATCCGATGATGAATAGTCTTCTACAGAACTTGAACTGCTTGATAATTTAAATGTCTTTGGTTTAATCGTTCTATCTTTAACATACCTATTAGATTTAGAAATATCTAAAGACTGTGGTAATCGCAAATTGAAATGAGGAGATGATAAGTTTATGGTAATATCGAGTTCATTGTCGTCTACATTAACAGAGTTGTGTGAATCTCTTGAGCCTAAGTTATGCTCATTTGACATGTCTATTAAAGGACTAGTTTGTTTATTGACTGTTAGAGATAATGCGAAGGGCGATGTTGTTCTCGTCTTAGTCTTGGTTGGAGACGTCATTACGTTTTTACTTCGAGCTGGGGAAGTTTGGGTATTTTTTTGTATTGTTGACACATTTTTACTATCTATGTCATCTTTTGATTCGTTAGATGTAGAAGGTTTGTTTAAATTTACAATTAAGTCGCTATATTCAGATACTATGAGTTTCTTTATAAAATCCTTTTCCAAGTTAAACATTTTCCCAACTTCGTTAGTTGGGTCTATAGTCAAATCATTTCGAATAGTTTGAATGTCATTTCTTGGTGATGTTTGCGTTTCTTTAAGTGATATTTTGTTTGTTGTGCTGCTTTGTATTGCACAGTCCTGAGTGTCTACGGTGTGTATAAATTCAAATGTATCGATTTGTTTTTTTAGAGATAAATTAGATACTTTAACATAAGTTTTATTGCGGCCATCCTCTTCAGTACTTATTCTGTTTAAATCGGGGTTGATAATATTTAATTTAAGCGATATATCTGGTGATTGCAGTTCTTGTGGCACATTTCCTGCGGAGAATTCTAACGAATTATCAACTTCAAAGTCATCAGCATAGGTATTTTCGTCGTTGACGCTATCGCTTAAATTTGTATTTAATGTACAGGGAAGTGCATTACCATTGTCCTTGTCAAGGTTCTTTGACAAGGTTATACTGACCTTTTCTTCAATATCCAATACCTCCTGAAGTAAATTTTCATCGGACGTAGTCAATACTTTTGAATAAACTTTATCTTTCACTTGGGACTGTTTATTACGATGAGAGTTTTGTCGAGTCAGGACGTTTTCTAAAGTAGGACTCCGAGGAAAATCATTTTTATTTGATCCGTGAGACATTTCGTTTTCAATATCCTTGATATTAACACCGCCTAAAGTTAACTTAGTGTAAGGGATATATTCAGTATTATTATTTAAGACGTTAGTCTTACCGATTTGGCTGACCGTTTTGAAAGGCTCTTCAAAATTTAATGATTTCCTCCCTATCTTATTACCGATTACACTTGATTTCTTATTTTTAGAGGACTGCCCGTATACTGCATTCAATTTTGTTTTCCAATCATTTAAACTTGTTTGACCGTTTATAGAAGCTTTTTTGGTAACAGAATTATCTAAAGCATTAGTTTTTTGTCTTGTTTTCCTAATAGAATATTCCTTTTTATAATTCTGTTTCCTTTCAAGATTTCGTGATGATTCACTGCTTTCACATAATGGCATTTTAGATATTTTTCGTACGGGACGGGGTTCAAAATCGACATTAATTCTATGGTTATCATTATAATATTCCAATGGTCCTTCATGATTGACAGCAATAACACAAACATTGTTTTTACTTCGAGAATTATCTACGTGAGCATTCATATCAGGTAGTATGTTTAACTGTAAGACATTTTGCGATTTTAATTCGCTTCTAATATTGATGCCCGGCATTTCTTGCACTTGTAAAGCTTCTAGATAATCATCTTTCGTTTTATCTGCATACTGATGTACTATTTCGCTATAAATGACGGGTTTATCTCTACTGGTCTTAGATACATTTTTACTATGTACAGACTTATTATCTAAAATATTCTTGGCACTCTCAGGTATATGAACTACTTTAGTCCGAGATATTCCTAATTTTTTTAAATATTTCTTTTGTACCGGTGGTGGTGTTATAAGCGGCCTACAATTAACTAAAGATTTATCTCGCACTGCGCTAGCGATACATTCTCGTTGCATATCAGTGGGCTTGTGTGATACAGCAGACAATTGTAAAGGGTGAATAATTTTGTAGCCATGAAATTTTGCATTAACAATTTCTTCTATATGAATTTTTTCATTAAAGTCTTCGTCTAATGGTGTCGGCAACGTTTTTACTTGTACCCCGGATTCGTGATATTTTGCCAACTCTCCAGATAGCAGTTTTAGGTCATCTGCAGTTGATTTTAGCATTTCATGCAACTTTCTAAGCAAACATTCATCTTCTGGCCTTAAAGCTGTTTCAGGCTTCCATAAATCATCCTCTATAATTTTAATCATATCAGTCTTGTTGCTGCTCTCAACCTGGAAAATATTTTATTTAATTTTAATTAATGTACCGAAGATATTCCCTGTTTTAACTTTAAAAACTATAAATCTTACCAAATATCGATCGACTGGGTATAGAGGGGGTGCGAGTCTCATCTGTTGGTTAGACACAGGGGCTCGGGCATCCTCTCCGTTGTTCCGCTCCGTTCTGATGACAACAAATGATTTTTAGTTTATTCTAAGAAAACTTAATAATATCAGCATTAGCTCATGGCCATAACTTAAAATTAAAAGAAGGGTATTTAAATAAAAGGTCAGCATTATAAAATCACATCAATTGTATTTCACCAACATTTACATTAACGTCTTAAACGAAGCATTTCACTTGCTTGCAGTAAGAAAAGGTAAGTCTCTATTAAAATCTTCACGAGTCTACCGGTACAGGCGGACTAAAATTTAGATAATTATAAGGTATGCATCCATTTTTACTTATTAGTAAAAATTATAAACCGTTATCTTGTAAAAAAAATATATATTCAGAAGCAGCAATCCGATTAAAATAACGTGATTAACGACCTAAAATTAAATTATTCAAATAATGTAATCAGTCATTAAGATAACCGCTTTTTAATTGTGATGTACGATGTATGCATACAATATATTATCACAATTCAAATAAGGTACAATAAATTTGCACGTATTTTGTATAGACTGTCTATAAAATTGGAGTTACCCAATTTAGGTAACACTATTGCGATATTTGAATAAGTTATTCGCTATTTTAATAGACAACTACTATTAAAAAATAACATGGAAAATTTCAATCTAAATAACAGTGTTGAACTAAGAATTACATCAATTTCGAATCTGTCAGAAAAATCGTTAAATACAAATGAATAAGATGTTTTGTTAATCGATACTTACACAAATAAAAAGCAATAAAATATACGCCATTGTGATTAATCCAAAATAATCGATGCTTCCATAATAAAAGACTGTAAGAATATTAATAATAAAACGATCCTTCGCAAGTTACATGTGATTTATATAAATAACTACACGTCTCAGTACTAAGTAATACTGACTGGATAGCCTTGAATAATCTAGCGGCTAGAACCCATTAAATCATTATTATGTACAAGTTAATTATATACAACGTACCATAGATATATGTACACGAATATTTAAAATAAATAATGGACATGTCAATTTAATTGCACGGTTAGATGCCATGTCGCGTCAGACGGATATGACATGTGATAACCGTCGCCATACACTTTTTCATAAACGATAATATAATTGTACTTTAGATTGCTCTAATTTGAACAACTTACTTTACATGAACGTCCCGAAACCCTTACCAAATACACAAATTACAGATCAACTAGCAACAGTCCAAGTATTTTAATACACTTTTGTCGAAACCTTTTTATGATCACTATTCGTTTAATAGACCTTGACAGGAATCACACGGGTTTATGGTTACGGGACCACAAGTCGATTCAGATTTCCTACAAAGCCAAAGCGAAAACGATAGAAGCCAAACTGTCGCCATCTGATAGCCTTCGAAATTGACATACTAACTGTAATAACATTATGACATACAATGAGAATATAATGATAATTACTTCACTTTATACAAATATAGCAGCGAGTTTTAAGAGTTCCTATAACAGCCGCGCGTTCGCGGAACAGATTGACATTTCACAAAATGACTAGTTGTGCCGGCGAGCGCGCAAGTCTCGCTCATACCGCAGCCGACCAAACCTCACTTAAACTTACAAAATAAACAACCCAAACATTTAGCTCTACGGAGCGAAAAATTTTAATCCAATTCAGATTTAATTTCCACTTCAAAAACAACGATATCGTCCATTTGAACGAGTAAATCCATGTCCAGGCCGAAATGACGTCGAATAAAATAGTAACGGAACTCGAGCCACTCAAACATTAGCTTTAATTAGAAGAAAATTTAAAAAAAATCTATTACATATATGCGCCGTATGCGATTAACATATTATGTTAAGAATAAGTGCTAATCTGTACATAGAATACGCATTCAATATTTGTAACTACATTTTACAGTTAGTTATGTACTAGATAAAATGTCATGACCATTTATATATATCGTAGTAGTAGTAGTAGTAGTAGTAATAGTGTAATACTCGTATAATATATAAGAATCACATGAATAAATGCCAAGTTCACTATGGTTTAGGACCTAAAGGTAACTAAGGAAATGGCGTCCGAAGAGATCTCGATCCTAACAAAGTTGCCAGAACTGATTCCACGAGATACACTTCAGATTAAAATGTATTATTACGACGTTCAGAGACAATAATCATAAAACTATTCGAAATCGGATATGTACTATATTCAGAATATTGTTGAGCTCGAGATAAAAGTTAAACATCCGAGATCGTGCCATCGTCACGACTCATTACGCTGAATACAATCCATAATACTCTGGCTCGTAGACGTAAGATTATTTACAAGTGTATGTACAAGTGTTCCGATCGCAGCGGGCCTCAGGCCCCGTGCCGCAAGTGCGCTGTCGACGGCGAGTGGCCGCACGACACTCCTCCCCTGATCAGATCACAGCGAGAGGGACAAGAGATAAAGTCTACATGGTGGCACGATGCCCTAGGTTTCTCGCTCTTTCTTAGGTTTAAATTCCTCTCCTAAGATTGTCGCGATCTCGCCTTGCATGAATGCCCACGGGACAGTCGAATTCGCCAATGGGCATTTTTCGCCACTCGGACAGTAAACCTGTAAAGAACGAAACTTGTATTTAGAACAGTTATCGCCAATTTAATTTGAAAAGCAAACTTAATTTTAAGCATTAATGGTTTTTTAATTAAAGAAAAGTAGCTCACCTCAGATCCTTGCTGTCTCTTGATTGAATCCCGGGAGCAAGGGAAACAAAATTTGTGATGCTGTTGACTGGGACATTGTACGAAGTGTGTGTCTTCCAGGCGTTCTTGGCAGAGCGTGCACTTGAGGAGTGGTGCCGGAGCCGGGGCCGCCGCGTCGGTCCCCTCTCCGGCTTCGGTGGAGGATACCGACGTCGTCGATGACACGTGCCGCGAGCCCGACGACCGCCGCCCGCCGTTCGACCCTGTCGGACCGGATAAATGAATTTAGCTACCGTCTGCGTCACACAAATAATGTTTAAAACTACATTTGATTAGGATAAGTGCAGACTGTAGCCACACGGGCACAAGCGGTCGTCGGGCGCCGCGCCGGTTGCGGCGGATACGACGATCGGACGCCCGTCCGAGTCCGACCCAACAACGGTCAACGTAAACTAAATAAATTCAAGTAGCAGCCCGCCTTCAAAATGCAACCGACCATAGGCATTCATAAAATTTTACGGAGATCGGGCGATTTTAAAGAGTAGCGTAAACGAATATTCTTATATTTCAAGTAATCAAACTATAAATCCAAATACTCAAAGTATCTGCTTTAAAAATTATTTCTGCACAGTAATACAGTAATGAAAATATTAAATCAGATATAGATCGTAATATCATTAATATTTACCTGAAGAATTGGGCGAATGTTGGCTCGAACGACTGGCAGATCGTTGTGGGGGTGGTTGTGGAGGAGATCCTCCAGTGGACCGCGGAGATCCAGGGGGTAACGTATCAGCTACTGACATGAGAGCAGCCATTGGAGACGGCCCGGCACCGGCGCCGCTTACCGGTGGGGAACCCGCCGTGCGTCCCAATGGGGATCCAGCTGAGCCATTCGTAAGAGGTGCGTTATTTCCATATCCTAAAAAGATAAGTTATAATTTAGCTCGTGGTATTATCAGACTCCCAAATCATGGCATTAGTAATATCGAATAATTTTAATATGCTTTATTCCAATTTGTTTTATATTCTAACTGCCCAAAATTTAGGATAAAAAACGTATATACTTTGATCGTAAAGAGGTGTTTTTGCGATAATATTTCACCCAGAAAATTAAACGACATCGTTTTAATTCGTCCGCACAGGCCCACGTTCCATATTGGATGACACATAGTTTGCGGTGGGGCGATAGTAAACATTCACACACGCACATAATATATAAATAGCATATTGTATACACGCTTACGTAGCGCCACGATGTGTCACCGGCTGTAACGCGACGTAGCAATATTTGCCGCCAACTTCTACAAATTGTTATTGCAACAAGCTTTATCTATGAAGAAACTCTTTAAAGTTTTCTTTGCACGTTTGCCAAATGTCTCAATTACCCCAGGAATAATAAGATATCTCAACGGCTATTTCACCATCGTTTATTGGTATCTGAACGCGCGAGACGTCATCTAGCGTTTGTATAACGGTAGCTTTATATTTTAATTTGCAACAAATATCAAGTGCCATTAAACTCTTTTACACCTCGACTTCAAAAGCAGTTATTTCAATGGCAATAGTATGACAGTGAAGCTGAATTTCTTATCTGTAAAATTACATTAATAGATAGGCATTAATCATAGTTTGAAAGGTGGCGAGGGGCGGTCGGTCGAGGCGCGGCCCATATGGCAGGCGTGACGTCACGCGCGGTGACCTTTTTGGCCGTCTGCTTGTGGCGCGCCGCGCTCCCTACACACACGCCAACGGAATGTGGTTGAACAACTCTGCCAAGCGTAGGCAGGCGCTATATTTTTTCGCTCGACGGCCTACCTACATACGTACGCGAGCGAAAATGTCGTCACGCGAGGTTGCCGCGCCGCACGTATCGTGCTTGCATTCACGGCGCGAGCGCGTTTACATTACGTGGGTGTCTGTACGTACTTTAGCTGGTGTGCGAGAGGCCACGAGTGCTTGCTTTCGAGAACGCTCAACCGGTCGAACCAGTTTTGTATTTATGGAGTGAGTTGAGGCACCTACCTACTTATGAATGCCTCGCAGAAACGTTTGCGCAAAACACGAACTTTTTAACATGTACGCGACACAACTGTCGCTTTAGTTATCGTAAAATCCTTTATTTTCATTTTACTAACCCATAATTATTGATAAACAAAAATGTTTCATGTATTACATCTGACGATTGTTTTGTCTCGATGATAATACTGTTATATTATAAAACAACGAATTATTTTAAATATTTGAAGTTTTGTTTTTATCTCTAACAATTCATAACATTTGTTTTATTTAAATATTTCAATGAAGCTAGTTTATAATTTCTGAAAAATATGTATGAATTGCCTGTAAAGCATAAGAATTAACAACTATCATAAAAAAATCTAGTCAACAACATTTACTTTTTTACATAAATACTTCTAAGTATTATTGATTATTACAAACGAGAAGTTGAAAAACTGCGTGCCGAATACATCTTAGAAAAAACATCAACAGGTATTTTAGGCAATTAAAATACATTGATATATAATATTTACAATATTCCTAAAGTCATTCAAAATAAGACAAGGAATTGTGCTCTTACCGTTGGTTTTAAAAGAAGCATCGAACGATGGTGTGCGTAGTGGATGTTTTTCTTGTTTGAAAACACGGTCAGGTGCAAAAGGAGCTGCTAGAGAAACAGCTGGCAAAGATTCGCCACGAGTTAGTGGTGGTCGGGAATGCTCTTCTAAAAGCCTTTTCGCTGGTTCATGATGATTTTGATGATCATCATCGTCCAAGGGCCTCTTGAGAGTAAGTCCAGGGGCAAGTCTAGCTCCGGCGTGAGAAGGCAAATGTGCTAGAGGTAGGTGAGCAAGCCGCCTGCCTTCATGTTCCTCTCTTCGACCGCCATACTCTGCTAGCAATCCAGCGTTAGTAGTTGGTCGTGAATGGTGAAGTGCAAATCCCGCTGTCGGAGCGTGATGAGCAGGTGGAGCCGGTTGTCCCCTAGCGGCTGATTCTGCCCCATTTTGATGGGCTTCTAATGGCGCTCGGTGACCACCTTTTGCGTGTGTAGGGCCACGGCCTTCTTGGAAACCATGAGCACGTTTTAATTGCCGCGCGGTGTCAAGAACCACTTCTATTCTATCAGCACCTTCGTAGTTTACACATCCGCGACATACAGGTTCGGAAAATTCATGAAGCATCGCCCATGGCATACGAGGTAAATCGCACAAATAGCAGTGCTGCCGCTTCTGCATCACCGACATATTGGTGTCTGGTGCGTAGCGCTGTAGGCGATATTCGCTGTTTCGAGAAATTGTCACTGATTTGTTTTTGTTGAATAAAGAAACACTGTCACCATGGTACACGGTCACACTGGTATCACATGTAACGCAGCCGCAGAACAGCGTTTCAAAGCCCTCGCCGCACTCGTTCGCAGGTTGACAAGAGACTGAGCTTGGTTGCTTGCTAGCGAGTCGGGGGGCAGCGGGGCCCGGGCGACGGCAGCCATTATCGAGCGGTGACGTCAGCGCGCGCACCGCGACGCGCCGAGGACAAGCCGTTAGCCCGACGCGGATGCGCCCCCCACCGGCCCTACCCCCTATAGCCTGCAACGCTTATCGCACTATAATGAACACTGTACATCCATCGTACTCCAGTAAACAGACTTCGTGGAATATGAAACTCATGTTCCACGAACCATTATATCGAAAACCAATTCAAATACTTTTAAAAAGTAGGTTGATGAGATTAAATTATTAAAATAACCAATCACCTTTAAAATTATGAGGAATTATGATACTGTTAAAATTATTATTACACTACATTCATTAAATGCAATAATTAAAAATGTTGTTTTTTAGACCTACAGTTCTACAGACATAATGAATAATATACTTTTAATAATTAGTGATCATTACATGCAGATAATTATGTGATATCAATACTTTGAACGGTAAGATATTAAATGTATTGAATGTAGAATACTAAGAAAAATCAGAACGTAGCCGTAGTCGATGGGATAAGAAATAAAATCGGGTGTAACATGTAGAATATCTTTATTTAAATAAATACAAGTCACAGCTAACATGTCTAAGTGTAATTTGGTCAGTAACATAACGTAACAGCGTAGTGAAGTGAATCATTGCCTTTGCTGGGGGCCGTCAATTCGTACTGTATACAAGCTATAGCTTCCTAACAGAACTCATATTATTCATCGAAAGTAAACAGCTCCCGTTCTAGAATAACAATTAACGCTAACACGTATAACCGACGTGCTCAATGCATTAAATTTCAATCTATTCTATTCTCACTTGGTTTCCTTTCGGACGGCTGCATTCTAAATTATTATTATCGAGTAACGCGGACGGATCCGGCTGGAGGACGGGAGTGGGGGAACGCAACCGGTATGGCGGCCATCTTGAGACGTGACGTCACGTGACGAGTCAACTCGATAAGCGGCGCGGCGCGGCAACGTCGCCCACGTTTAAACACCATGTTTCCTCTTATTTTGTTGTATTTTAATAATAATTGAGCCTCTTTGTTTTTTTTTGCTCTTGATCGTTAAAACAGTTATGCGGGCAGGTAATACTACCGAAGGGGTACCGGATTGGAATAGAAAGAAAACGTATATACTGTCAATATTTTATGCATTAAAGTACTTTATACAATCACACAAAATATTTTCAGATATATATTTACATTTTAAGGTTCGTAACCATATGAAGCTCTAAGTTTTGTTGTAGGTATACTATGTATACACGTTTTTATTATCTTAAATCAGGACAGATAAATGGAATGTTAAAAATAACTTTATCAGGCAAATGCACACCCATCGCCACAGATTTTGAGCAAGTTTCCTGATAAATTCGATTAGACCTTTGTTCGTGACGAAGTAAACAAATAGATTAAATTAGCGGATTGCAATTTTATAGCTGGAACTTTTTATGCTTAATAAAATGGAATTGTATTTTAAAATGTTTAATTCTATTTTCTGAGCTTTATGAGGGACATTTATTTTTATCATTTTATGTAAAATTTATTTAGATTTTTTTTAGGTCGTGTCAATGATAAAAGTGTATTAAATACACCTAGATTAATTTAATAATAAATGACTGGTAAATTCTTTTGAAAGTTAGAATTATTCTATAAACTTATTAAATATGTATTGAATTTGTATATTAAATTATGTACATCCATTGCAAAAATAAAGATAATAGAAATATTTAAACTGACATCAAAATTTAATATTCAATATAATGATAAACCCTCGTTAGACTTAAGTTTATTTATATTATTAGTATTTTTAAACAGTCCTTTTGATTGTTTTCAATAACAAACGTAGGTTAAGAGTCATTATTTGTAGTAATTGAAGTCAAAACGAAAGAAGTTTCGGTTGTTTAGCATTGCATGTGTATGTTGTTGACAGGTAAATAATATATCAACCTAATATTGTGACAGATTGTATTCTATCTATGATTGTTGTTATGATATGTAACTGCCTCTCTTGGCTATGTAAATTAAAAAATCCATTTTTCGTAAGACGCATGCGTTGTTCTGGCCCGTTCTATAGAACATAGCACGTGTTAGTATTGTTTATTTACATCTATGATAGGAACGATGAAAGTAGGAGCAAGTGATGAATGACAAAACCTTGTAAAACTCTTAGGTGTCCTGTCATTTTTTGCAATGAATATGATGTATATTTTCAAAGTAAAAGGAGCGATTACAGTTTAAACCTTATTTCCTCAACAGTTATCTTTAGCAATCGCCACTCACTCACTTTTATTCTCGAAAAACCCGATGAAGGCAGCGGAATGGACTCGAGTCCAATCGATGTCGTTATAATTTTTGTATTTGCATATTTTAGCGATAAAACGGAGGGCGCGAACTAAGTTCATGGCGCAGCACGCAGACACCGTACTGTATTGATTTTCTCCCACTGGACTGTTATTGGAATTTTGATTTGGAATTTGTTCCGATATAATCTTCGACCGTGAACTTTTGCATGAAATTCAGTTTTATTAGTAGCATACAATAAAACAACATCTCTGCGATCCAGTAAATATATACATATTTTATATACGTAATACATAATGGTTTCGAATTCCGGAAAACAGATTTAAAAAAACGTATATAAACAAAAGAAACAAAAAAAAATACAAACTATATGCCCCATAATTTTCGAGAGGAGTAAAAGTATTTTAAATTAATTGTGTAGTTTTTTACTGGATAATGAAATAGGAATTTGAATTTCGTTTTAGATAATTGTAATCATAGGTTTATCCCTGGTCAGTTCTATGTTTGTAAATAGATTTACCCTGTCGTGACTGAAGGAAAGTTAGTATTGAACATTTACTTAAGTGTTCTGTTTCAGGAATACGATGCGCCCTTGGTCTAGACTCAGACTCATGGCGTATCGCCTCGTCCCGGTTAATTTTAAAAGCCAAGACGCTAGAAACGCGATAATTTTTCAGAAAAGAAAATATATATATGATGCGGCGATATACACCTATACCAAAGGGCGCGTCGGTAATATCCCTATCTCATGGCTCACGTATAATGTGTCGGACGGATCGATGGGCGACTGGCGAGAGCGCATGCGCCCACTCCCATACACGTGTCACTGTTTATTTACGTTCGCCAGTCTATTGTAACAAGCACTCAGGTTAGTCTCTATAATGCTCAGCACAATTTTTATAATGTAAAAGCTTTTACAGAAAATTTTTGCTCGACTGTTTTATATTGAATTCATAATATGAAAACACAATTTATTAAAGGAAAATCTGATATTTTACAATTAAAACTACAATGATTTCTTCTCTTGAAAACGAAAACTGAATAATTTAGATTGAATCTAAAATGTCCTTTATAATTATGGTAATTATTTAACATACGTAAATATTTACAAAGTGTAGGTAATCGACATAATATTTAACATTTGTGTCAAACAATTACCGCTGTAGAATTGTACTATCAATAGATTTCAACTTAAAATTGGTTTCAACTTTTGAATTCGACAAACAGCGACGCCGTTACCCTTGAAATGGGGTATAAAACTAGATTAATCCCCAAAAACATGTTATATCACGCACCGCGGAGGCGTGCGGGGCCCAGGGAGGTGCTCGTTATTGATCTATGACGTCACCTGCCCCGGGCAGCTCATTAGAGAAGACTTCTTAGCTATTTTATATACATTTATCGTTTTTTGACCTATTTGGATTACATAACCGTATCTCTGTGTGGGTGGAAGCTTTCTTTATTTAACAGGTCAGTTGACTTTCGAGTTTTTAGGCTCAGTACATTTTTTATATTTCTTTAATAACGCAGTTGAAATTGCCTCTTGTTACATTTTGTTTGTTATTCAATTTTCTATTAAATTATAAAAATATACGTTTAGGAACAGCAAGGTTTATGACAAATTAACGATTAAAACGTCATTTCACCTTAAGAAGTTGTCGGCGCATATTTTTCATAGGATGTTTTAATGTTCATCTGAACAGCTTCTAATATAGCATACTCATGACGCTATATCTAGTATATTTTGACATACAATAGAAAGACAATTAGGATAATAATTACTTCAATAGCTATGATAATAGCTGTTAACGCTAATGGGTGGGGCGCCTAATGTGGATAGTCGAGCCTAGTGTCAGAGACTAGATTTTTTTGTAAGATCATTTACATTATGAAAATATACATATATCACATATTGAGTTATTAAGTCTTAAATGATATTGGTATACACACCAGAAATTTACACAACACTACAACATGATAAATGTTGCAGAAGTGGCCATGTTTTAGTTCTTGACAGAATGCCGGCTATAACCCGTCGTAGCAACTACGCAGTGGGGATAGTAAATTACATCAGCCTAGACCATATAGTATATGTAAGCAATTTGACCAGTCTGCGCAACACAATTGATGGCGCGCATGCGCTATCATACCATCGAATCGATAAGTTGGTGTGGACCACGTCACCCCTTGCTGCATATTTCGGTACGTTTCCTCCTAACGTTACGCTAGGTCGTTGCGCTGCGAGAAAAATTCAAAATGGCCGATTGTCACTATAATTTATCTAGGACAGACTTTTTTAGTCAGGATCTTAGCTAAGGACAGAACTGTATCATCAAACATGTTATTTATATGGATAAATATGTTAAGCGCGTATAATATAGAAAGTGAAAGGTCCAAATTTTCACCTTTCCCCAAACTTTTTGTTATTCTATCACGCACGAGAACATCCATAAGGGACTAAGGCAAATGATGATTAGTTTTTTACTTTTCCCGTTAATAAAATGTCGTATAATTAACAAAAGTATTTGTTTCGTTATGTGTAATATAGTATTAGACCAAATTTCTTTCTTACCATATAGATGTTACTATCAACCAAATTTGAATTATCATAACCATGTCTTTGTACGTAATTTTTCATATATAAAAAATATGGCGTACGATATTAGTTGAACGAACTGATGCACTGATGAACTTTATCCGAAAGAAGACAATAAATATTGAAATTACTAAATAGAGATTGTTAATTTTTTACAATTACCCCAAATCTCATTTGACAAATGTGAACATAGCGGAATTATTTACAAGAGTCGAATTATTGACTTGTGAGTGTACCTTTACGACTTCTGCGGTTTGTCGTTTATGAGAATTACTTAGAAAATACGGGGATAAAGAAATTTTTATCTGATAAAGTCGACCTTTCAAAGATTAGCTATCTAAGAAAATCTTTGGCAGTTTGAAAAATATGTTCTTTCAAATCTAGTCTTAGACTTGGAAGATCTTATCTATCTATGTATCGCAAAAACTTATTTTACAAGGTCACGTGAATTGACGAGAAGAAATGGGTATACGAACAGCTGCTAATAAATATGGGGATGTTTGATTAAACGTGTTCCGCTTTGATTTCTCGCCCCAAAACATAAAACACCTGCCCAGCATATATAAAGAGTTGATTTTCTCACGCTACGTAATAAAAAACAACAGCTGTTGTATCTATATATTGTAATATCTACATGAAAAAATATCTAAAATACAAATTTTATCTTTGGATCAGTATTTAGATTTTAAGTATTTTTACTTTTAATTAAGAGATCACTATCGCGCGACTTGACACGTTTATAAAATATTAGTACAACAATTATTTTTCCTATGTAGGTAGGTGTATACATGTAGAGTGGTTAAGAGAAACAATGGCACCCAATATTTTTTTACGAAGTAGATGAAATGTAGATGTAAATGTAAACCTAGGCACAGGAAATGTGATTAAACCGTCCCTACATAATATGTTATCTATGGAAGGAAACAATACTAGTTAACATATTCTTTCAATTTATATATGGACGTTTTAGTTGTACCTCAGTCGTTTCTTTATCTGATTTTTCTACATATCTTCTGAGGTTCATTTAATTTTATATGTAAGTACTCGAATCAATTGTCGAAATACTAACGTTTCGATACTCTTTGATATATTGTTTTTTGCTTGCATTTCTTTTGTTGCAGTCGCGTGTATCTTATGGATCAATAGCAGCTACAGAATCCTTGGCCCGAATCCCAACGTGACCCGGTCTTTAAACCCTCGTACCGGGTAACGCTTTCTCGTCTTTTATTATGAGTCGGCCAAATTGCTTAGTCATACTAACTTCTTCTAAAGAATATTGCTTATGGTAAAGGAATATATCAGTTTGTGTATTTATTTTTAACTACTTCTATTCCAATGTGAGTGTAGTAGAGTACCTTACAGTTTTTTTTTTATAACCATTATATGGTACTAGGTTTTTGTTATCATTTTTAGAATCAGAATTAGTTGTAATTTTAGTTGGACGTTAAGATATATATTGTATGATAACTTTATACGAATATTATAAAAATTTAAATAATACCAAGTGGTGAAGGCGATTACTGGCGAAAAGTATCAATTTTTCCCAAATATTACAGTTTAAATCCAACACTTAAATCAGGTATATTAAACATAGACGAAGGCAATAATTCATAACAGGAATGTCGTATGATGTATTCCCGCACGTGGCCACATAGAATTTTAAACGACTTCAATCCTAATGTTAAAAACAATGTGTATTTTTGCATGGACCTCCAACATTCGTCATATACACTACCCCACGTTTAATTCAGGAAACGAATACTTATTTCTTTTTTTACTTATATACACGTGTATGAAAGGAGTCCTTGACACAATTCTTAAACGGGTAACCGAATTAATAATAACATTATTTATTATATTAATGACAAAAATGTAAGTACAAAGTACATTAGTGTGTTTTGTGAAATTAACATTAACACGTATATTAATATGATACATATTTTTATACATACATTTATTAATATGAATAATGAGCTTCTAATAATTGTAATAAGTTAATAATATTTGTTATTCCCAAAACAATTCAGTACCAATAATGTAGGTATATTAATGACTAATGCATCTTTTGATTTAATTTATACGCTTACTTTTTACTACTAGCTTTTTCTTAAGTTTCACTCACTAATTTTGATTTTCACAACCAATATTTGGTTGTCGATTAATAAAGAAACTATTTATTTATTACGGGATAGCCGTATTCTCACAACCTTTTAAGTTTTATACAAAGTTTACCTGTCTCTCACTCCATCCTTAAGAAGACTAGCAAGAAAAACTAGCCTATAATCGTCTTAATGTCCTCAATACTAAAATTCATCGTAATAGGTATAGCAGCTTAAGCGTAAAAATGTAATAAACACACTAAATTAGATATCGCTACAAGAACCCCTATATCGTTGTGAAACTATCGAAACTTTTCTATCCAATAAATGTAAAATTAAATGATTAAATTACTCTTAATAGATTCTACACTCGGTGGAGTAATGTTGTGTTGCTAAGAGGTCGCATTATTATCGCGAGGCCAGCATCAGACGGGAGATCAATACCCGGACATGACCCGGACGCATCCTTGGCCCGGTTACCCGGGAGTATAAGCCATGGGGGAATACGCCGTTTCGTAAGTCTGTACGCGATTGTACCTCATGTTAGCAGCACAAACATTCTACATACTGTACCATATTTTATATATACTATCTGACCCATCAAAACTTGCCTCATAACTATATAAAATTTGGGGATGTATGTATATAAAAATATATATAATATATAATAATAAAAAATATATATAAAAAAATAAAAATAAAAATTTATGGGTGGACCACCCTTAACATTAAGTGGCATGATTAATAGATGTTGTCCGATTCTTAGACCTATTAAATATGCATATAAAATTTCATAAGATTCAGTCGAGTCGTTTCGAAAAAGTATGTGACACTAAAACTTTATATATTAGAAGTTATTTAAATTACTTTAAGGCTTTTGCCTTGTTGCATTTTCAGTATTGTACTTATTTATTTCATTCAAATAAAACAAAAAACGTATTACATACAAGAATGGTATGTTTTTTTTAAAACAAAACTTCACTGTATGTTTCTATTTTAGTTCGTTCCACCGTAACGCGTAAGTGCCAAGATGGTTTTAGTGAAAGACTTATCAATCAACTAGAGAAATTAGGAAGTCCATAATAAGACTTCTTGACATAGTATACAAACAATAACAATATAACAGTTACAGACAACCGTTCGTTTGTTTTCTTGAAAGACTTTATTTTTAATTTTTGTAAGTTTTAATGTCTTAATACAACGAATTATTATTTCGCAACTTAAAATTGATTTTGCTAAAGAAATATCAGTAAGCAAAGCAGAAAAATTCTGTCTGAAGATCTGTGTCACAAAAATTCAGTGATTGTACTGTAGTGTTTCCTGTAATAATGTAACTATATTATTTTAAATAAGTAGAACCCATGTTTCGATGGAAGCGATCACCGTTAAGGAAAAACTAATAAAAGGCAATATATTTTCCTTACTCTACTGCGCAGTTTGTAAACACGTACTTGTATATTTAAATAAAGATAACAAATTGCATTTCGAGTATATTTCCTCAGTTACACTACCTAAACATATGTGGTTTACCTGTTTTTCACTCGTTAAATACAAATTATTATTTTTTATCGTGTATTGTATTATATATTATATTTTAATTAGAAAACACGTTAATAACCTCATTTAACTTTACAATATTATATTAAAATAATAATAATGTAAGATATATATTTTCGTTCTAAGTATTGATGAAGTAAATAAAATATTCATATTACATACTAACAGTGCCACTCGGGTTCACCCTGCGTTAATTATATGTACCTATAGATAATTATAATGAAAACATAAAAGCTAAAATAATAATACCTAGCCGTCGGTGAAAGTTAAAACCACTCGAGCCCTTTCGAAGATAAGCTGGAAAGAAAGACAGATTGAAAGGCAGACAGACAAAAATTTTATAAAAAATGTTTTTGTTAAAAGTATCCGTGTATAATTTCATATGTATTGAAAAAAACCGTGTTTTCGATATTACAAACAGTCACTTCAAATTTATGTATTCGTATAGATATTTCATTATTGCCTCGAAGGTCAAATGGACAAACGAAGCCTTTGTGCCGCAGACAGTAGGGCTCTGTGACCAGTACGAGGTATCAAGTTATGAGAGAGAGCGGGAAATTTTGAAAGAATTAATGGTAGATATGTTTAGAGAGGATACTATCTTGTATAAGATAAACCTAACGTATTATCTATTATAAAGATATACGTGTATTTTGCAGTAGAAATTTTTTAAATTCTTTTTGAAAACCTAATAAAACAGAAAAAGTTATTACATAGATGAATAAGGCTCTACGGAATGAACTAAGTTTTTGACAAATTGTATATCTATATTCTTGCTACTTATTCGTGTGCTGCTAGTTATTCTAGTAAGCTGTTAGTATAAATGTCAAATCGTATGATCTTGATGTTATAAATAGCCTTATAAATAGGAAATGGACTAGAAAGCCATTGCTTTATGTAATTCACTTGGCAATTGGCATGCATTGAACTCAGTCGAGGAAAACGGTGATGACCTCAGGGGATTGAACACTGGCTTTACCTTATGAATTATTTATTACAGGCCCACGTGTGTAACCAATATCAATTTGATAGTTAAGTCTCGACTTCCCTAGAGGTGCAACGTAGCCAAAGAGTACTGAGTGCCGTAAGATTTACGTTATAATTGAAGCTTTTATAGGACTCGTTAAAAACTTTTTGCAACAATTATTTGATGCGGACACAATATAAAATACCTATTGTAGCAAGATTTAAAAGATTCGGAAATTTACTTTTGTCATTCCAACGAATATTTTAAGTATGTATTACCACTTAGGTATATCGTTATTAAAGCCCAGTTAGGGAAAAAGAAGTTTTGAATTAACGGTACACACACGTATTGCAAAGCAACTCAGCCTATAAGTTGAAGTCGAAATGCATATTACTGTATTTCAAGATTTTTCTATTAGTGAAGTATCGTGACTGAATGGAATTTCATTATTCTTTTAACCTGTTTAACGATAAATAAAAATTAACCACGCACAGGCTCATATAAATAAATAAATAAATAATATACTTTTAAAAACGAATTTGCCAATCTTCGGAATAGCGCTGGGTACTTTTATACTGCAGTCAAAACATTGTACCCTGGCTTAGCTTGAAAACAGTTATTCGATACTCAGTCCAGACTAAACAAAGTTTCAATTGGCTTATAATCGTAAATCAAAAATATTTATATCTGATAGTCATATTGATGTTCCATTGACCTAATTCGACTTATCTCCGACCATGTCTTTTAAAAGTGAATAACCAAACATTTAAAACGAAATACACGTGCAAAGTGCCCTTGGAAGAGCAAATATAGAAACATGAGAATTAGATAACATTGAATTATGTAATGGAGGACAGGCTAAATGAATATTCACTTATGCTAATATGAGTAGCGAGTGGGAAATTCAGCTCTTGTTATAAATTTGTTCGAAGAAGGCGTGGCTTTTAATTGATTTATGTACAGGTAGGTAGAGAAATTAATAAAAAATATACACTTAAATTCCTGACTCTTTAATGAGATAAGTTGCAAGATTTTTAAGTAAAGTATCATTAACAAAACTTATTAAATAGACAATTTTATTACCGGACTAGAATTAGAGGTAGATTAAAATTGAGTTCAAAGATTTATTTACACCATCTTTTATATTGGTAGTTATAAATGAAGTTAAAAAATTGTGTTATAACGTTATTTATATTATCGTAGTATATCCTAAAATTATATCATATTACTTAGAAAACTGGAAAATAGTTCCAATTTCCTCAATATTCTATACCTACCATACAAACTTTGTATAGTAGGTATAGACTTATAGACCAATACCAAAATAACCAAAAAAAATTGAGCATGTATTGCCATGGAGTTTGATGAAAGATAAAAAGGCTTTATGGATTATACCATGAAATTTCTTATATCTAAAATTTTACTTGAGGACAGCGATTCCCCCAGTCGTCAATCAACAACGTTAAATCAATATCACGACCGTTGCATATTTGCGTGATTTATCTGTGCAATGTAAACATCCGGCTGAGGCAGTCAACAAGCCGGAGAATCGCCGGGTTCGCCTGATACGCCAATGGAAAGTTTCGGGCGATAACTTATCTTTCACGCGGGCTGGACGTGGTGACGCGGCCTAACAACCACTGTCATATGCTAACACACACGTAATTAACTGCACAATATTGACTCAGATAGAGGCTCGTATATATAATAAAATAATCAGGCGACTTGGTCAACAAATGAATTTATTATAACTCATTTTCTTGTTGCTAAGTATAAAAATCAAAGAATAAAATGGTAACCGGGGACAGCAAAATTGTCTCTTATCTATAAATATGACATCTAGCGATCTATAAATATAGGAAATAATAACAATCTGATTTGACCCTAAATTCCCCAAATAAGCAAATCAATATGTGATTAACTAATTGATATTGCGACGAAGGTCGTCGAAATCGATAAAACGGTACGGATAACTATGAATATCAAATAGAAAAATGTTTATTCATTGCCACTCCTTAATAAAGCAGCACAGCTGCGTAGGCGTCTTGCTGACAAACAACTGATAAGTGATAAGGATACAGTAGATAGCATTATCAGAAGTGCATGATTGCCACCATGTCATGTAACTCATGTACAAAATACCTCAAGTGGCTATGACATAGGAGACAGTAAAATTACGAGACTAAGTTAAAAACTGATAACGTAAAGAATACTAACAATGCATCTAATTTGTCACATTACGTAATGGTTGTACTATGTGAAATACAAAATAGCGTTCTTGAAAGTTCGCCTAAGTATCACGAGTCGGAGGTTAACTGTACACTATCTCTTACGTGACAGTATTACATTATGTTCTTACAATTTTAGTAAGATAAGCCGACACTGCAGCGAACCACTATCTGCCGACGGCACATTAATTGGACGCCTCTATTAAACACTGATCGCTGACATAAAATGAATATAAAATGTAAATACGCTCACTCTTATTTAATAGAACTTTAAGCTTATAATCGTAATGACAGAAGTCAAATGATAACGCCGTTACAGTTTTATTAACAATCACGTTTATTTACAGTTTATAGTACGCTATATCACTTATCGTTATATTTTATTACGTCTTACATTATGAAGTCTTCCTCGTAATATACATATATTGGTTTATTAAAATACTTCGCAAATGTTTTAGAAGGCTGTTAACATGAAAACGTGTTTTAATTATAGTGTCAGAGGATTTTACTCTTTGATCCAAAAATCTGTCTGGCTGTGAACGATATTCCTTACTTTATATTTCAAAAGAATGCGTAAGCAACGTCAAATACCTTTACAACGTGCTTTTATTGGCTACACTTTTAACTAACAAACAGCGTAATCTAATCTCAGAAGTCAATTTTAATGCATTTTTTGCCGAGTCACTATGTAGTTCCGATGGCAATACTATAAACTGGAATCGTGGAGCTGTTCCGATAATAGACCCAGGAATTAATGTGTTATTTTAACTAAAGTAAAGATAATAACAAATAAACTTGTGAGACAAATTAAAAACGAATAAAAGCACTTTTTATGTTTCAGTTTACAGGCTTTTCAAGAGACAAGTGAATTATCTGGTTATACTTAAACTCTAAGACTAGTTTTATCATTCAATGAAATATTTTTCTCTGTTCATTGTAGAGATAAAAATGTTATATCGAATTCTATCTATTTATCAATAAATAAGTAGGTACTCGAAGCTCTTATCCTTTGACGATTATATCCATAGCACTTACCTCGTGACTACGCGTATATTGTATGTCATTTCCATAACTAAAAATATAGATGGAGATAAGATAATCCCTATTTGCGTCAATCGGCCACTCAGCCCGTTATCTGATAGTACCAGCGCGCCGCTACAAAACTTTATTTAGAACATTCGTTATCATTATCACGCCTTAATACGATGGCTGCGGTACAAATGTAAACGATATTGTATGGTTCATTAAACTGTTATTATTTTTTATTCAAGATTATTCTACTGACGAGTTTCTTGTCTTTCTAAGAAGTTTCACTTAAATTTAACTATCGTATCGAAATTATAAATGTACGTTTGTATAGTTCGGTTAAATTTATAAAATTTCGGAGATAGTCTGATAACGAAGTCTTAAAAAAGCATAAAGAAAAACCATCATAGAAATATGTCTGCCTCACATCCTACCTGTGTAAATTACAAGTTATTCTACGAGATCAAGTAAAATTAGTCTTGGGAGTCTAAAATCGTGGTACAACTAAACCAATAACAATACTTCTAGTCAAACTTCTTATTTGATATATATACGAACTATACGAGATATAGTTATACGAGAAGGATGGAAATAAAAATCCTTACTTTTACTTTACTGAACACTCGTATTAACCAGTAGAATGAACAAGAAAATGGCTACATTATGATTTGATACATAACGCTATATGTGCTACCAATCGCGGCTGACAATACGTTGTCACAACTGTTATCAGCATAGTATATAAGAAACATTACGAATAGGTATTGCATTACATGGCTATAAATATTTTAATATTTATAGCGATGTAACGGAAATAATTTTTTAATATAGTGTCTGTGCTCCTTAGCTAGGGTACTAACATTTCTATATTCGCAACACTCTTAAATGTTAATTGTTTAGTAAAACAATTATTTAATTTTATACGAGTACGTAATCGAGAGATACCTAGAGTTAAACGCGATGAATTTAGCATTAAGCCTTTATAGCTTTATCAAAAAAGGTCTTCTACTTTTAGCTTATTTGTATTAATTATCTTCCTTATCACATACATTTTTTCAAATATTTTTATAGGTGTAACAAAATGAGGTTGACTTAATGCGATGTATTTATTACTATTTAATGTTGTAATTCCAAGTATTAAAGATTCATTACCAAAGTCCACTGTTTTAAGATCTCCCATAACTATGGCAATTTTATGAAACTGACTTCTCTATATAATCAACAGAACCTGTTTGATTAAGGTGAAATTTTCATAAAATGAGAATTTATTAAACAAAATAAAAACAGTCCAATTTATAAACATTATTTCACATTTACATCGACTAATTGTCTTACGTCGGGCGTCGCCAAGTATATATTTAGCACGCTCTTGAATGAAGAGAGAAGATTCGCATTGATTGTACCGCCCGCGTCCCAAATAACACTCGAGATGTACACACGGGCGTGCATCAGTCAAAGATGGCGGCCGTGACGTCAGCGTGCGTTTCCTTTCGCCGCCTTCACCTTGACATTTAGATTTGATTCTACGTGTCGCGGCCGATCATCGGCGACGTGCAGCGCATAATTAAATCCCACGTTAGATATTGTACTCGGCGCATTGTTTTACAATTAGCGGTTACCTGCGACTTTGTTTACAAAAATATTACTGACCACGTTACCCGCGAGTATTGCAGCTGAAAAGCAGGCGAAACGTGCTTAACATAAATTTCTTACTAATCGTTAAAAATAGCTTCAGATAATTAACACGTTTCCATGCGATTAAAGTGTATTTTATAAAAATGTTTGCGACTAACGTAAAAATAAAACAATATTAAAAACTTCTGTAATAAAATATATCCTGTACTTGCAACGAAGTAATGTATGATATAATTTCAACCCTAATTAATTTATCTATTTTTGTGTGATTGAGTAACTAACGTCTTGACATGCAAACTTTCACGTTTTTATAATATAAATATGGATTTAGATTTGACCTAGAGTTTTATGACTTAGATAGCATTTGAATGTTTATAACAGAAATATGTGAATGGTACTTAACGACGTTATAATAAGATGTGATAATCTGTATGGTTATTGGTTAAGGTATAAATGTAAAACAGTCGACGGAGTATCTATCTACATATTTAACGCCTTTCTTACTTATCGTTATTAATAGTACCGATATAAAATTCAGATTAGGTTGACTGTTGTTATATATTATTTATCAGTACTGTGATCGCTAGAATCCAAAAGTCATTAAATACCAGCTTATATACTATCTTTAAAAACACCTGCTTTATGTAAGTCGTCAAAATGCAAGAACTTTCTGCCTATATCATTATTATAATTTTCAACGAAAGTATACTTTTATTTTATTGAGAAGATTATTTATCAACTAGATATTTTGCAGCCCACTTCGTCGGAGAACTCTCTAAATGTATAAAATACTGTTCATTGTTCACAGACCGCTATTAATCAATGTAGTTTATTGAACTTATATTCAGTGCTAAAATTACATTCTTTATATACTTTATATCTTAATATAATTCGCAAAGATTTTATCATCGTCCAATTCAATGTTCCCAAGTAAATCAAACCAAAGCACGGTATCTTTGATACAAATTCTCACGTATTGCGTGAGGTGATTGTTTCAAATGTTCCCTCGGCCATTGTGCGAAGTCGCCGAACCGGAAAATGTTGCCAATTAACGACCGAAACGAACTTAGTGATTTTTTCTTAGACAATAGAAAATTACATACCAATTTATTTAGACGTACAAGTACAACTGTTAGACTTTGTATTGCTTAATATACGTATCAGTCATTAAAAAAAAATAAAACAAAATTACTGTATATACAATGATATATATACTTGTAGTACGTACACATACAATGTTTCATTCGACATACAATAATTGATAGTACATCGACATACAACAATTGAAAGTAGGTTAAAATTGATTTTAAAGATTTGATCAGATCATTTGTATTTTAAATTCAAGTAAACTAATCGAATCGGTTTAAAATCATTAACGGATGTCAACTGTTTCACCTACCACTTTTCTGGGCCCAATTAACACACTACACATTATTTTGCCACTGACTGCAAAAACTGGAATTGTTTAGTCGAGTCCGTGTGAACGTTCTCATACAGTGAACACATCACTTTCTCAACGTTTTTGTGTCGCAACCGGCCGAGAGCATTGACTTAATTGAATTTCTTGAAACATTATCATAACGCCATCTGAAAATTCTCATCTATGGGGTTTTTTTTGTTATTATGTATAGCATACCTACAATGAATTGTTATTAAATGTTTAGATCGATTACTCAGTCACAATATTTAAACTTAATTACACACAATATATTTAACATCAACGTTCGTGGCTTGCCATATTGCCATTAACGTGAGACTTCTGTTTTTGGAGTGGATATTGAGTACCAGAAGACTAAATATCGGGATTTAGGAAAACCTTCTCAATGAAGCTATCTCAGGTTAAAAACTTCATCTACTCTCCGGTTGATAACATTACAAAACATTGAAATCTTTAATTTCCTATGGGAAATAATTGTAGCTTTTTATTTTAGAATATGCATAGAGATGATTATGTGCTTGATTCATTATCACTTCGCTTCAGTATACAGAAATAATAGTATAGGACTTTTCACTATAAAAATAGCAATTAAATTAAAATTGATGATAAGCCTTGTTATAAGCAAACATAATTAAAACGTAATAACAATTTCATGCAAATTTGCAGTCGGATACCTATTATAGTGTATTTATACCAAACGGCTCAACGTGATCGCGACTAAGTCATACAAAAACAACAAGACAAAAGAAGTGGTCGACCTTGAAGTTGCCAAATACGGGACTACTGAATCTTTATTTGGCACCACGAATATTCACAACACTGACGTCACGTCACATTATACAATAGCATTTATACACAATACGTAGTGCTTTGCAACTTCATCTGTCTTCTCTATCAGCATTCAGAGTGACGAAAAAAGGAAGTTTGCATGTAAAAGATATTGTACAGTAGTTTAAAATTTTATGTTCGAACTACAATTAGAAGGTGATATTTTATCCAAAGATTAGAAAATAATATTCAAAATCATAAGTGACCCCCAAGGAAGTAACATCTAACACCGGAACCGAACTTCATAAATTACAGCAAAGAACTATTATAATCACAATAGCTTTCAAACAACAAACTCCTCGAATCGGTCTACTAGTTTAGGAATTACGATCCTAACAAACAAGCGGGCACGTCTTATATTACTTCTCTTTCTCATTGGGAGTAAATAATCGATAACAGTGATAGTTATAAATCCTTATATTTACTGTTTCGTCCATCATCTCATGCCATCACACATACCATCCACCCATCAAACTTTCTTGCATTTCTTGACTGTATTTAATTCTACATTACATTATATTTAAATTTCTTGTTATCATATGTGCCAACTACGTTGCATTTGATCTTTGGGAATGTTATATTTTGGAAAATACGTAATTTCAGCGCAGTACCCACAAACTTGTTGCTAATTTATTTGAACAAGAAAAGTTTGACGAAATTCGCATTCATTAGTCACTATAGGAAACTATTTTTTTCTTCAAAATTTAATAATATCGCATAGGAATAAACAGTGTCGCATGTAGGTATAATAGACATGTTCGTTGAAATATATGAAATGTTAATAAATTCAAGATCGCGGTTAAGCACATTCATTACTCATTGAATACTTTTATTTTTAGAAATATAGCACTGGTTTTGTCCCGATGTTAAAACTTGAATATATAATATGTCGGAGTTTCTGAAAATCCAAAATGAAATATGTTTTCCTTAAATTTATTTCCTTGCAAACATTAATGACTATTAACATGTTTGCTTTAAATTGAAATAAAATCCACCCTTTACTTATATTATACAATTGAAGTATTTGTTTATACATAATATTAATATAACAGTGTTCCTAAATGCATACATAATATACATACATACATACATACAACCACGCCTTTTTCCCGCAGGGGTAGGCAGAGACTACAGCGTTCCACCTGCTACGATCCTGACAAACTCCTTAGGCTTCCTCTTCTCCCATTAATACTTTCCATATACGCTTGTCGATTACGCCCGCTTTTAAAATATACACGGCACATATAACAAAAGTATGACATCTATGGTCTATCTATTTGTTCCACTTAACCTTCGAAACCGTTTCACTAGACTGGACTTTTACTAATAGATGTCTAATACTAAAAAGAATAACGTAGGCTACTTTTACTGTACTATTATCATCACCAATATGATAACATAAAATAAATGTGGGTTGAACTATGAAGCGTTGATAGACATATTAAAATTGTGGACAATTTAATAAAATATAAAAATAATATTCGTAATTCCTATTGGGATATGATTAGATCGCCCTCAGCTGCCAAGACTGCTTTAAAATATTAACGAAGACCATACAAATTCTATCTAAAGACATCATATGAGCTAAGTAAGATATGTGCTTTAACTGAAATCAGATGATTCATATTAAATAACTATTAATAATTACTAACGCCGAAATATACCAAGGCTAAAGACTTGTTTTCTATTCTCATAGAATGTTTTATTCGGAAGAAAGTCATACCGGCTAGGATGCATCCGTCACTGAGCAGCGGAGTTCGACTAAAATTCTAATTTAAATCGACACGACTATAAGTTGAAAAAAGCAGTTCGCGTGTCCGAACAGCGTAGCGTGCTACACGTCATCAAAGCATTAATAGCATCAGGGAATTGCCGTCGTCGAGAAATGCTCCCATTGCACGCTTATCCGTTGAAAATAGTTTAGTTTAACTAACTAGGTTGGGATAATATAATACTAACGTACATGTATTTGTTTAGGATTTCAAAATCACTAAAAGCAATATACTTAAATCTAAACTTAAAATGCAATAGGTAGCTTGTTTGGTATAATTTACAGCGTAAATTGCAGCATCGATTTTGATTGGTTATGTAAGTGTAACCAGCACCAGCGCTATACACCGCTATTACCATATAAAAGTAATAAATACGTCATATTTTGCATATACACAAAATTAAGAAACGTTAAGCTTTTGTTATTTAAATATCCACTAATCCATGCCTTTACTGAGATATACAAAAAATTAAGTGATGGAGCCATTTTCAAGTTTACACGAGACACAGGCGGAAATTGAGTTATATATAAATAGATTATCTAAATGTAAATATATTATAGTTTTTTCTTAACTACAGACCGGTTTAAATAAGATAGGAGAATAGGAACAGATATCGTGTAACTGGTAGCAATTTTATATTGCATGTAACACCCGCGTGAGTCGCGTACGACGAATTAGCCGTTGTCAGGCGATCACGTTACGATTTGCCACTAGAAAGCGTGCACAAGACAAATCTGGCGCGGGTAATCCTTGCTCGGTAACACGAAAAATATGACATACATCTAATACCTATTGTTCTTTATATAATAATATAACCCATATAATGTAGTTAAAATCACTTTAGCTTTCGTCATATTGCTTTATATCAAGAAGTTATTTCACAAAGTTTGTAAAAACTATAAACTTCTATTTGTTATATTGAAATGAAATTGATAAACATAAAGATTTGGTACAATAAGTTAATATCTAGGCAGTAATATGGTGTTGAAGCCTCGAACTTATACCACCGGCGTTATGATGAATGCATTGTATTGCTATATCATGGATGTTCCAGAAGCAACCCTAATCCTGGTATGACTTTTAATAAAATAAATAAACGTCAGTGAAATGATAAGATAATAGAGTGAACGCGTGACGTGTCAGCCATTATGATACTCGATAGGATTTGGGCCAAAATTTATTTTATTTAAGATAGAACAGTAAAGTAAATTCTTAGTAAAACAATTGTCTGTTTATAAGATCTAACACTAATGTGGAAAGTATTGTAAGATTACTAATATTGCAGCAATGAAGAGATGTGATATCAATCTGTAGGTGTTGTTTATCGAGTGACTCAGTTTTGTGCAGCTATTTAAAAATTATGAGCTCTTTCCAGAATGATATAAGAAATATATATTTGCAGTATATCTTATATATAAGCCAGCCAGTTCCAGCTATTTATTTCAGCCATTGGTTCATCGGATCTCCTCGAAGATCCTAAATTACGGTATCTTTTTAATAAGATTCAAAATGTCGTTATTTAGTTACGCTACAGAATTTCATAACAGTTTATTTATTATTTGCTATATACATGTAATGTATTTTCAATAAAAACATATTAATAAAATAGCTTAAAAACCTTTTATTCACGTAGTCCCTATGAATGGTTTACGCTTTTTAAATAATCTTTTTTTGATTATACTCTTTTATTCATACACGAATAGCCACACCTTCATTAATTGCTTCAACAGCCGGGTAATTAATTGAAACAAAAAATACAGTTCATCGCATGAAGTTCTGACATCAACCGTGACATTTCATGTTCCATTGTTGTTCCGTGACAAGCGCTCCTTAGCCGTCACGAAATGATACGCCCTTTGTTGAACTTAGGCCTTTCACGTAACTTTGCAGATAATACCTGGCTAATCCAGGCTTATTATTATGCAGTATTTGCACTTCTAGGACAGTGTAAATACCTCTACTTGCTTCAGATAAGCCGTTTATTGAATGTAGAACATATTACGTTTTATCAAATACTGAAAATATCTAAGAATTGCATTATTTAAAAGTTTCCCGTTAAACGAAACTTTAATATTCTTTGCTAATCATATTGTACGCACGAAGAAGTTTAACATAGTAATACATATTAATTTATTACTAAGTTAATGCTTATTATTTGTAGCAATGTACACATTATAATAAGTTTGTAGGTTTGTTAATCACAAGATAAGCTAATAAGCAAAAATGTCGAAACCTTCATTAATCGTTACCAAACAAATCTACGTACACCCTGACATTTCGTGCAGAGAAGAAACGGTTCCATGAAGTAGAATTTATACTTCGTCAAAACTTAACGGGGCATCGCATGCAACACTTGCCATCAAGGAATTAGCAGAGCAATTTAACAAGTAAAAGTTTATAAAGACTTCTATATAGAAAGCGAAACACGAACATACCTTTGTGTCTGTTAAGAAATAATAGTTTGTCATTTAATTATTATTTTAAATAGGATTATTATGTATTATTTTAGATAGGTAAACGACTAAAACACCAACTTGTCGTAAAGTAATTTTAGTTTAAGCATATCTGGACCAGCAGAAGTATAAAATATTATTTTCTTCAAGCTTATCTACTGCCGAAGCCGCATTGATTATAAAATGTGCACGTGATTAGTGCAAATTATTTTACCTTAGAATTAATTTTATCTGTATACTTTGGTATTTTGTAGGTTTCGATATACTAGGAACTTAATTATTTTAATACTTATAAATCTCATATTTCCTCGTCGATCGATACCTGAGATAAACAGATATACAATAATGTCATGATCACTATAAATAATGATCACTGCTATGGAGACATCAATTATTGCATAAATGTCAAGAGAATCTAGTTATATTAAGTTGTATCTAAGTCGACCTTGACATAACGGAGTTTTATTAAGATAGGTTATTTAATTTAATTGCAAAACTGAAAAAGAACTTTAATTGAGTATTAAATATACTAGCAATTTGTATAAATAGTTGGACAAAATGTTTATTAATAATTTAAAAAATATATAGTTTACTAAGAAATACTCGTAGAGATACGAGTTTTGACTGCCTTTGGTTTTAACTAAACCCTCAATGCCACGTTTCGCATGAGTAACCATTAACAAAAATATAATCTCGATTCTGTTTAAATTATGACTAAATTCTATTGATCTCTTAGCAATCTTAATAGGATTATGCGGAACGTTTAATCCAAATACTTCCTGGAAATTTCATCAGAATCGTAACATTAGGATAGATTGAATTATACTACTTAGATATTCGAAATGAAAACAAAGGAAGCTAATTTATAAAATATACTTAAATTATATATATTTGTTATTTATGAATAAAATATAGTAACGGAATACATTTATTAAAACATACCCAGCAAACGTCGTTTTGCCAAATAAAAAATAGGGGTTTATTGTAAAGTGGTGAAAATTTGGGATTGTATGTATTTTTATATGTGTATCATAAAAACAAAAAAAATCTTGTTTAAATAATAAAAAATATCAATAAAGGGGTAGATCACCCTTAACTTTTAGGGGGATGAAAAATAGATGTTGTCCGATTCTCAGACCTAGTGAATATGCATATAAAATTTCATAGAAATCGGTCGAGACGTTTCGGAAGAGTATAAAAGTAGCCTGTGTAATTCATATGTATGAGCCATATTTCTATAAGTTCCATTAAAAACCGTTCAGTAGTTTTCGCATGAAAAATAACAAACATACTGAACAAACTTCTAAATTTTGGTATTTACAATATTAGTAAAAATTTATTAAAGTTTTAACTTCTGCCAGTGGCTTCGCTTGATTTCATATCGATTTTGTTAACTACTTCTGGTCGTCTATAATACTATTTTTGGCTCAATTAATTGATTTTTATTAATTTATTATACAAGGTGTTTGGGGACTGCTCCCGAAAACGAAGACGGGTGATAGCACTAATGACATCTTTGATGAAGGGACGGAGAAAAAATCAATCCTAACTAAAAAGACATATTTTGAACACTTTTTATTAGCATTATTTACGCTCTATATTGTAAGTACAGCTAAATGAAACGATAATTTAATAAAAAATACATTACTAAAAAAAAGAACCAGCAATGAAGCATGACAACAAAAACAGCTGGACTAACATGATAGAGC
>JAOSYY010000016.1:4207551-4248654 GCA_025727935.1 Hebomoia glaucippe
ATATATGAACTATATCACTAGCGCGATCTTTTCAATGGGATGTTTTGAGAAGTTCTTATCCAAAGATTGAAAACGAATCTTTAAGACAAATTACGTTTCCTCATTAACGGACGGATAATAAGTAGGTACTATTAGCATTAGGACTTATTTTTTACGAAAATTTTTGATAAATATTACTTTGTTTTATACGGTAGGATGGCAAGTGAGAATGCAGTTCACTTGGTGATAAGCAATTCCTGTCGCCCATGGACAATTCTATGACCAGGTGATCTAGGAGAAGCATTGCCTTAATTTTTTAGTGACGTTCTGCCGCCGTCCTTATTTATTTTTGTTTCGAATATACGGAGAGCATATCATTAAACTACCATACCGACGTTCTATTTACCAATAACGAAACTCAGATACTATAATATTTTTAGAAAAACAACATTCTCTTCGTTTAATGCACATATCACTAGCAAACAAGTTATAAATAACATCTGGCAATGTGTAAAAGGATATATAAAAACATATTACATTCCATACTCAACTAGTTTCAGGCCTTGTAACACTATTAGCTGTGCAAAAGTTACGCACCAACCACGTTAATTCTAGTTTTTGCTTCACCAAGACACTAATTCGTATCCGAACAGATCGTCTCTGTAATCTCATGTTTACACAATTCACCTTCAACAGGCGTTTATTATATGACTATCTATAAAATCATAAACATGTCGATGTCTGTACATTGAAGATATTTGACAAAAACTATTATAGGAGGATTATAGAACCCAAAACAACTAAGGTTTTTTAGAAGTTTTGTCTGTTTGTCGGTTTGTTTGCGTCTATGTTCGCGCTAAGCACACAAATGGCTGAGCCGATTTGAATGCGGTAACTTAACAATTAGTGTTTATTTCATTTCAAACGGTTTAGAAATAAAAAGGTTACAGCCATTTCAAGAATTGCAATGAATAATCGTTCGACAAAACGGTATGAAATAACTGTTCAGGTACTTTGGCTGAAAGTTAATCAACAACATATTAAGGTCTATAAAATTATTTTGAATAAATTATTATATTCAGAAGAAGTGGACACATTCGGTAAATATTCCTATGTAAGTTATGTCCATGGAGAGCCGCGATGTGCGGTCAACGATATTATTATATATATTATGGTCGCGTTAATGGTGTTTCTCTTTAGTTCCCATCACCAACGCCTAAAAATCCCTTTATCCATTGTTGGGTCTACTGAAAATATATCAAATTTCGTTGCGATTGGTACAGCGGTTTAAGCGTAAGGCAAAAGCGCAAAACGGGCTCAGTGAAATTCCCATTCACAATATTAGAAAGATGTGTTTATATTGTAAAGAATGTATAATTTATAAATCCTACTTCGAACTATTCTGGTTACTATCATGCAGGAATGTGTGCATAATCGCGTCACCGTGCAGTAATTTGTGGATGCGTAGGAATGCCTAACTCAAATATTGCCACATGCCGACCGATAAGATAGGCCATGATAACGACGAGTAACAGATTGCAATAATACCATTTCTATTACGTAATACTCTCGAAATTTCTTGAATCTTCAGTAAGTTAATAAAATAAACACTAAAAATGTGTAAGTTACTTTAAAAGTTAAAAATACAGGATTTCTCCTCTAGCTACATGGACAGTTCATTTTTCAGATTTAAAAACGAAATTTTAATATATTTAATTTTATTTCGATTCGACATTTAATAGTAGCTTATAATTAACCCCCAAAATGGGATTACATCGTTGAATAATAATGTAGAATAAAGTTATTGCTTAGTTTCTACTTTGTTAAAAAGCTTTGCTTACAAACACTTGTATCTATCATTTAAAAGTACTATTAATAAAAATAGTCTAGTAATTAACGTATATCGCTTTGTACACTTGAGTTCTAACGAAACGGGCGCGGCTCTAATGAAAGTGGCTATTTTCAGACACGGTAATCGGTTATTGGCCAATAAAGATAAAGTTCATGGCATGTGTTCCTTACACGGTAGATGTTTCAAGTGTCTTCGTGTAATTGGTATAAATTGCCTCAGTATCAAACTCATGGTACTACATAAAGAAGGTAAATATATAAATTTATACTTATGCATCACATTGCCAATTTTATTTTAAACATACATAACATGTGTAATGAGCGAGTGGTTAACATTACATACTTTTCAGAAGTTGTTTATTGTCTTTTTTTTACTATCATTATGTTACAGAATAAAAAAAAAGTAAAAAGTGTTTTAATATTAACTATATCTATATGTACAGTTTATATTCGACGCGACAATTAGAAAATAGGCGAAAATTATGATCGAACATTTTTTCATGATTATTTAAACCTACGGAAGCATCTTAGAAATCATGTTTACGTTAAAAGTATATAGATTTGCTGTTTAAATAAAAACAGTTATTCTTAAATAATTGACCTTTGTTCGCTGACTGATAAACTTCATTGATTGTGTAATATCCTGTGTTTGAATATGAATTATTCGATTCAACCATTAATAGATATTCGCTATTAAACAAAAAACGTAAAGAGATCTTGAAAAATCTATTTTACTCCCTAAAGCTACTTCTAGTTTTTGTAACGAACAACATGTTATCATATTTAATCACGTCTGCCTAAAATCAAGAACATTGTAATGCATTGCATACAGGCACTTTATGTAGTGCCTACTTTAAAATCTCAATTTTACTTTTATTTTAAATAAATTGTGATATGACATTCCTGTCATATATTTTATGACATTATTGTAGAGAAAAGCGATTACGTATTTTTGTATAGAGATTTTTTGTTTTGCAGTTCATATTCAGGTTAATTTAATATTGAGTTTAGTTTATATACAATGTATACCAGTAGTCTGGAACTAAAAATGATATTTAAAAAAAAATACTACCCGCTATATGATTCTTTTATAAGCGGCCGTTTGTGCCTCATCATTTTGAGACCATACATTTCCATTTACAATTTTCTTCACCGCTAAGAATATACAAAATGAATAATTTTGTAATTAGTATTACTATCGGGTGTACGGTGTGATGTCACTGTAGCGAATAACAATGTTGGTTTTAACTCAGCTAATAATTTTATATGTAAACTGTGTGTTGTAGATAAAGGCAAATATTTGCGAAATGAATTTGCAGATAACATATTTTCTTTATAAACACCAAGTCATACGTTTAACACTATGTAATTTATCTCGCTTTAATTAATTTCGTGGTCCCGTAAAGATGCTTTGACACATATTGATTGATTCGCACCTTAAAGAACGCCCGGATCTTTGATTATTTATTGCTGGAAAAATATAACAGAACAGGATATTGAATTACCTCATTCTTCTCAACTTCGAAATAAATAGACCTAGATTTAGACATATATACGACATAAAGGTTGTGGCCACAATTCACAGTTAATATAACATGTTAGTATATTTTTAAGCCATTATCTACAACTATCGAATACTCAAAAAGTAAATAGTTTGATAGACAAAATTGTATACGTAATAAGATTAATCATCAAGTGTACTTTATATGAATCTTTCGAAGTCCAACGAAAAACGTATTAACAAATCTGAGCATCTCAAAACTAAATAAAATATTACTAGCAGTAAATTAATTGCAATACAAAAGTAGAGTAACAAATTGGATGGACGCTTTCAGTCTCGTAGAGCTCAACCGTTGAAGCAATTAAAACTCCAGCTAGCTGCGAGCATTCGTATACCGTGCATGTTATACCATTTTTCAATTTCGTTTTTATCCCGAGTCACGTCTGAGTCGTTTAGTCTCTGAACGGTCATGCATGTGGGTCGATGAACGGTACATAAACTTTCTTTTTTATTTTCCTACGCCTCGTTCAACTTGTCCGACGGCTTTAGAATACCACTGGTCATGACGGATGACGTGAGTGTTTGTTTTATGACACTCATCAGCAAACGAGTGTAAGGAAGGTACCTTAACAGAAATTAGATACAGCAACTCAGTCATTGAAAGAATGAACAATGGCCGACGTCTGAATTATAATTTTGCGAAAACACCGCGATTTGATGTGTTAAAAGTTTTATAACAGTTTGCTCAAACCGTATAAATCATTAAGTACCAATATAAAGTGATTTCTTAACAGGTTTGAAATATTTTCCAAGACAATTCATCATGGCCCCATGACGAGAACAGGTTGCCGACACTGCTGGCGTCTTGCCAATTTCGTGATTTACGAGTGTGAGACATTCTCCCAGGGAATACAGATCTACCGCATCGCCTCATTGTTCGTCACCTGAATATCAAGATGTACAAGCTGTTGCAATACTGTCGCTTGCATGTCTGATACATAGCTGAGATAAGGGTTTCGTATACATAAATAAAAATGTGTCCTATATCATAACTTTACCCGACTAGTATTTATATGCAATGTAAACGGCATTTAAATAAATAACGTACATATTTTATTAGTTTGTCATTCATGATAGAACGTGATATTACAAATAAAATACGTTGCCATTTCGTAGATCTAACATAATTATACATAGTTCTCGTAACTTGTATCATAAATTGTTGTTAATTAAGGGTATAAAGTGGCAGAGGTACCTACCACGCCCTTGTAAGCCTTTCTTCAGTTCGTATATCCTTATATGTAAAATAATGTGTACAAATTACGAAATCAATAAACCCAACTTAAAATTATATAATCTTGATTTATTTTCGTACAAAAATAAGTTTCGATACCACCAAAAAAGATTCTTAACACATTGTTAGGTACAAGTGAAGTTTATATAAACGTGATAAATAATCTTTAGTTACGTTTACTACGTTGCGTCGGTACAAATAGAGCATCGAATTGCTCCACTATACTGAAGGCAGCACGAACGGCCTCGGGCAGAATGCTGACGTAGAATTTTAGAAAGTTGCCTTGGCGTCACGACAACGGGTACAACGACCTGCGCGCCCCCGTTGGACAAACCTACGTCAAGTATTATATAAAATTTTAACTTATGTAATCTATACTAGCCTTTATTATATTATATACTAAAGGCGTCCTGCGGTTTCAGCCGCTTCAGTTTTGTAAATGGGAACAATATTCATGTTTTGATAGTGATGGTTAAATAACTACATATAAGTTACTCGTTACCCCTTATAAGATTAGCAACGAGCCAATAAAAGTCCTGTCAATGACCCAGACTTTTAAAGAAATTAACCGCACCAAACCAATGGACAGACAAACATTATGTAAGTTGTGATTATGATAAAAGTATCGTATATACTCTCTTGTTTGTTAAATTGTTACTTTATTTTATTTTTTACAAACAGATACTTAAGGTTATTTATGTGAATAGATATGAGTAAACGGCTGCACTAAATGTAATGAATGTTGATGTAAACACAGATTAGACGTTGGAGGATAGGTTTTTGTCGTGACAATAAAATTGGAAATGGAGTTTGCACGTTTCGTGATTCCCAAGTTTGAGATATAAAATGTCACATTATGTAATGTGTCAGTCTGATCTTGAATGTTTTTGAAAAATAGTACAGCGTGAAATTAACTTACGCACATTGTCTACACCAATATTATAAAAAGGAAAATAGGCTACGAAACTACTTGACGGATTTGAAAAATTCTTTCACTGTGCTTCATAAGTCGTTTGTCCATTCGTGGCATAATAAAAGTTATATATATTTTCACATTTAAGCAGTAAGATACATTTCCTTTAGTTTTATATTAACTCATATTTTAATAAAATTTCCTTATAATTAAATCGGAATTTTTTCCTCAACAATATTATTAATTTACCTACTACAATTTCATAACTTATGTTACTAAATCATTAACTTCAACATAATATGTTGACAGTTTACAAATGTGTTTAGTAATTCTATACTTGAGGTTTCACAATAAGTCAAAAGCGAAGTCACTTTAAATTTACATTTCTCAGCGCCTAAGTAAATATTCAAGTAAATACTAAGTATCGTGCCTTATACCACTGGTTTCCTGTGCGTCGAATATCGCATTAACCAGTTTATGGTGAGCTGTGTGGTGATGTCAATTTGAAATTTAAAACTAAGTTCTGACTTTTTCAGTTATTTTTTAATACAGTTAATATTGGAATCTCTTAAATGTCTCCAGTTTACAGAGATTACATAATCATAGAATCTACACACTCTATAGCGTCAATTAAAACCAGCTAAAACGGTAGCCAACCAGTGACTATTTAAAAAAAACACTGAGCAATGGAATGTAATCTTAGAATAACAATAAATTACTTTTAATTGTCATATTGAAACGAAGAACTCTATGTATATGTGGTTCGGATGTTAAAACTTAAATTCGGAATTTTAAAGCTGATCTGATGGTGGTAGTAAATGTGAAGCGTGTTTCTTGTTTATTTTAATCTGTATATTCAAATGTAGATTGTCAAAAGTTTTGTTTCACTCTCGCCCTATAACTAGATACATTGAATTACCAAATTACTAAGTTACTTCAAAACATTTAAGCTGTTATGAGACATATAAGCTGCAACAAGGCGAAACTCATTACAGACTAACAAAACTAACTTTTAATGTTTCTGCTGCAAACTGTTGGAATTGAACAATCGATTCGACACTATATTAAGAGTAAATAAATTAAGAATTTGTGGAGAGAATCGTCAATATATTAAATTGACGTATTTTGAAAGTCCACGGAACACAAATTGGACAGTGAATGCGATAGTGGCACAGGTCTGAGTTCGATGGCCGGCCTTAGCCTAGATGAGTGACGGGACCGCCTTCACGTTCCCCTCCAAATGCTCGCCCGATCACTTGTTCACTGGAATAAAGTCGCATGGCATGTTCTGCGCATTGCTGTCTGTCATTAGTAACTATAACTACGTCCAACGGTGTTGGTTACATTAAAAAAAATATAATTTATATATAAGCTGAGAACAAAATTTTATCCAAATCTTTGACATTTTTCATTAAACTCAAACGAAATATTTCACATTTTATTTGTTAAATATAAAACGGATATAAGTGAACTAAAGTAACATATTACCAAGTACATCTTACGACGTAATTAGTACTAGATATGACAAAAAAAAGAACCACGAAGAACAAGTTTTAACGTCATGAGGAAATCATAATCTAGTCAAATAATTCATAAGAATTTTTGATTATTAAATATAAATTAATAGCGCGCCTTTTTTCATCAATTTATTTCTTGATAAAAAAGCGATGCGTAGCTATAGTGGCATATAAACATAAAATGATAATTAGTATGCTTCTGAATAGTGAAGTAGCAGCTCTCAGAAGAAAGAAACATAGGGCGGCAATTCCAATTCTTAACTGGTCTAGAAAAGACGAAGAAAAGTATTCCATATGAAATCGCGGTATATTAACCAGGCAACTTAATACAACTTTAATACTTTATTTAAATATTAATCAAACTGTCGATCAGTTTAACAGAAAAAATTAATTACAATGTCCATAAAACTAATCGTGTCAGAGTTGTCACGTGTAGAACCCACGTGAAATTTCCGCGATCAAGTGAAGATGATAATGTTATGTAGGTATGTTATTACATATGTTAAAGCTTAGAAGTTAATCATAGACTTTCATAGGTAACAGTACCTACATACATATTTCATACCTCACACGACCTACCATAAAAATGTTAAAGAAAAAGCATTTATAAAAAGTCTGCGCCAGCTCACCAAAACTTAGGAAATCTTGTCAATTGACGGTGTTTATAAAAAATATAAAAGCATAATTATGTTCCATGCCCCCATCAATGTGACAATTTACTAATAATTACTGTACGAATCAACAAACGATAAACGTACCATGTCGATCAGGCGAAGAAGCTGATCAAATCGATTATTCCGGTTTAAATCATGAAATCGCAATGACATTGACTTTGACACATTTAGTACAGAATAATCATTTTCTTAGTTAAAGGAAATCCTGCTATTTAAATGAAAGTACCGATTCATAATGACACTTCGTTTACATAAATATTATGAGCACAAAGCGTTGCAGATTGGATTATTGTTTTAAAACCGCATTGATTAAATAAATCATGACTACTATGACACGTGAGTCGCATGAAAACCACATTCTGGGAATTTACTAGTGGGACTACAGCAATAAATGATAAATACTTAACAAGAATCTGAACAAAGTAGCAAAAAGACTCTGAAAATAATTAGTTGAAGCAAAATAAGTATTATCTATAAAATAATGAATATATGTTTAGTATATCTTATGTAATTTTATCCCTAATGATATATAAATTTAAAAATCGCTTTTCATGACATTTCTGCCGATTTCAGTAAACAGATCATTGCCAAGACTAGACAAACTTCCACATTGATATAGTGGTTGTATAATCCGTAGTGTTACATCGGAAGCGTTATGCAAGTCATTCGGGTTATGTTCAATGAGCTCATTCGGATGTTCCATTAACATTTATCCACCTTTAACGATCCTCTACATATATCTCCGAAGAAATGATCATTTCATTAAATATTAACCTTCTTTGCGATTTAAAGCGACGATTGTAACTTATTCTACACATATTCAAACCAATGAAGTGTTAACTAAAACATATATTTTTTGATTGTCATCGAGAGACGAGCATGAATTCCACTAAACGGCAGGCCACATCACATAAATCATTTTGATAATATGCCTTCGAACTCAAATACACCTTCTGCTTATTAAATACCTATCAAATGGATTACCTTACTTTGAACATAATTATATTCATATATTTACACTTAAGTTGAAAAATTCACGTCACGACCATTCTAACTTCAAAACATGAGCAAAGTGTGCTATGTAAAAGATTGAATGATGATGAAAATGAATACACATATGAGACATGATATATCTTCCGACACTAATCCAACTTCAAATAAAATGTACATGTATAACGCAATAAGTCTCGTCGTTAACAGAACTATCTAATGAGTCAGAGGCTGACCTTGGCAAACACAAAGAACGCACTATTGCAATGGTGATAAAAGTATGTCTAAATAAGGAACCGGTTTTGTATTATGAATATAAATTACTTAAGACAATGAAAACGTTTGCGAATTAATAAAGGAACTAGTTATTCATAGTGACAATAAAGTTGAATATTTATGATTGTTTAATGGAGGTAAACGAAGGGTAAGGGTAAATGATTGCAACGGACGTAACTTCAGTTAGAGCTCAAATATTATTTAATTTTATTATAATCATTCAAAATTCAATTTGAATTTTTAACACTCATTTTGCTTTTCACGGATTTTCTGTTCCAATGGAATTTTAGTATATGAAATGTAAGTACAGTGTTTTTAAGCAATTACAATTGCAAAAAAATCTCTTATAATTTACATTAAGATGTCATAAATAGAATAAACGATTTACTTGATTTAGTGTCTACCTACCGCTACAATGCTTTGATGGTAATTAAAAATACTCTTAACCTCTTATCTCCATTGTCAGACCAATTTCAAGACATTAAACATCCGACGTTAGCGTAATTACCAATTAAATTTTGAAATCTACTCCCAAGATTTTATTACATTGCTTGTTAGTTACAGGAGGAGCTAATAAAAACACGTAAAAAGTATTTTGCACATTACTGTAAACCAATTGCTAGCAGACAAAATATTTAGATTAATTTGGATTAATTTTTATTTAATATCGCCTTAATTTTTTTTAAAGTGAATAGGGTCTAATAATATCCCTTTTTAATGATTTGATTAATGAAAAAAGATTACTCAGATAAAAGTTTGGATGATTGCAAAATTCTTCGATATTCTCAAAAATTAATTGTTTCGTAAGGGTTCGTTAAAGGTAGAAACCAAAATCACGAAGTGATGAATGAAAATTTCCGCATAGTCGCTAGTGTTTATATACAAAGCGCAAATATATCGTGACAGCTATACCTAAATGTAATAGTTCTTAATAAATAATACTTGCAGTAGGAAAATCACGAAGCCAATATTGACTATGTTACGTAAACTCAAATTATACATAATGCGATAAATTATAAACATATAGTTGTTAGTTACTATTACGATAAGTATTTATGGAAATATCGGTGTTAAAATTTTATCGTATAAGGCTTATTTAATTGCAACCGCAATTAAATCAGAAAATGTATGTAGATAGTTTAAGAAGAAAGTTATGAAAGGTGCTTCAGCGATGGTTCCACCATCAGAAAATAATATAACACTGTAGTCGATTTGAACTTAAACTCTAAAAATGTTATGTGCTAAAAAGCTTATGTATTATCTACTTATATACATATATACATATATACATCACTTCTTTATTCCGTACGGGACGATAGACACTGTAGCTTTACAGCCACGCTAAAATACTAATTTTGCTTCCTCTACTCCTATCAAAGCTTTCATGTATGCAGTAGATTACCTTGCACAATAAAAATAGAATATTTCTAACATGCCGCAATAAAACGATGAAGGCATGGCGTGCGCGTCACGTTCCCATACAGTATCTCGAGTGGAGTTTATCAAACAAAGGCGCGGTCACGCCCGAGTGCGACGTGGCTGGTACCTTTCGCAATGTCAATGCCAAGGCCGCTGATAAGCCATTCGTCACGGCGGCACATTTAATTGCATTCCATCACTATCGGCGTGTTGCATCACCACAACGTGATCACAGATTCGAATGGCGCAATTTATTTCTCTTCACGTTTTTTCTTGAACAAGAAAATTTTAACATATTAAAAGATATGTGATATTGCGCTTAAGTTATTATTTTCTCCATTCACAAGGTGTGTGAAACGATTTTATCTGGATGGTGTTTAAATAAAGGAAAAAGAAATGTCAGATATAGACAAACCGTTGTTAAATCAAATGATTATATTACTGATTTAGTTAGATTATCAACATGATCTTATGTAGACGTCATTTAAACAGGCTTTTACAAGAAACAACCAATAGCTAAGAAAAGCAAAGAGACTTGCCCAGGAAAACAATTCGACTATGTTTAAAAAATATTGGCCTAGTTTTTAAACTACAGAAATGTCACTTAAATAAACATTATGTAATTATCCGTATATATATAGATTGTAATATTTCCATCAGGAAACTCGCCTAAGGGTAATTTGTAATATGTGTATTTATTTCATCACCGTAAATCAATCAAAAACATTCCACTACAAACATAATTTCTTTCATAGCACATGAATCGTTCTTCTTCATTAGTTACATGGTTTATGTAAAATTCTCATGAGTTAGGGCTAAATACAATTGATTATAGCGCATATTTACTTGAGATGGTATATTTTACTAGAAAAATTAAAAACATATATAAGTTCCATTTACAGCTATGTTTATCAAGAACTACCTTCTCTAATTTTCCTTCTAAAATGTCTATATTCTAAATTGCCAATAGATATTGGCAATTTATTTTTCACAAAGTTGTAATTTGTTTTAGATTTCCTTTCGTATTATTTATACAACAAAGTTATTTCATTTATTACTTTGTTGTTATCGACTAAGTTTTAAGATATAAATATAATTTATACATATAAAAAATTAGTAGCGTCCTCCGACGTGTCCCTGTATTCAATCAATTTTCCCAAAAATAATATGATAAACAATATCTATCTATACTAATATTATGAAGCTGCAGAGTTTGTTTGTTTATTTAAACGCGCTATTCACAGGAACCGTTGGGCCTATTTGAAACATTTTTTCAGTGTTGGATAGTACATTTATCGAGGAAGACAATATTATATTTTCGAAAAATTAGGGATCTTTACTAAAAGTCAAATAATATAACACAAGGTGTAAAAATCGAAACAAATGAGAGCGAAGCCGCTGGCTGAAGCTGGTAACGATAAATTGCAATCTTCGTTTGGAATCGTACTTTCCTTGACGATTCCTTACAAATGCCCAACACGACAAATAAAATCAAAAAACACAATCAGACTTTACTAATATTAACGAAGCCTTCAATATTGAAAATCGATAGACAATCTAGAGTTTCGCGCGTGATGAGCATAGGGACAACTTCATTACACCGCCGGAAGTGGAGCGCGATCGTGGTACTGAACGGAAATCGCCCTTACGCAACTAACTTTGAATTTCAAATGCTCTAGAATTTCATTGGAATAAATCGTTTTAGGATGGAAACCTGTTCTTAACTTTATTACATTCAGTTCAGAAGATATTTTATCAAATAAGTTGTAATTACACAAACAATAACCCCGATCGCCTTAGATAGATGGTGTGGACTTAAATTTAATTTTATGGACGTAAAAATTAAGCTTATTTTTTTAAACAGTAGAATTTAAATGATTACCATTCGTGATATTTGCAATATCAAAGATCTTGAAATTATATTAATATTAATTAAAAAGGGATAATATTAGTTTTAAGATGGCAGAAGGCCCTTTTTAGTTAATTTTCTTTATGATTGCACGTAATATCATATTCTTTTTTAATTAAAATTTTAGTCTAAATCATCTCCATGTCTTTTACCTTACCAGGTGGGATCCGTGCAGTACTTACCACACTCCTTTACGTTTCCTTTCATTCCCCGTGCAGTATATCCATTCCTTTTATTTCGCATTCCTCTCTTCCTGTATTCATCCACATATGTACATTCTCAAAAATGTTGTTTTGTCTTTCATTCCTGACCTTATGACTATACCCGTATACCCTGATGATCTGTTGTGAAAGTTTATACGTAAGTTGATATGACATACAAACACCAGTTAGTAATCTATGCGTTGGTGAATTACTTATTTCTTAAAATGATTAAAAAATATTGTTTTTGAAATGCCTATCTTCACGATAACGGACGTACTTAGTTGAAAACGTTTTAGCGCAAGTGGTTATATTAGAAGATAGCATCGCACATTACACTTAAGACAGAGCCCTATCATCACATTGTGGCAAAGTAAGGCCCTAGACACCTTGCGAAGGCTGCGAAGCATTTTGTATTTTTTTATTTGAATCATTAATAGGTAGATTAAAAATAAGCTCACTTTAAGCTAGATATCTCACTCAGTGTACGAATTACAAACAGAAAGATACGTAAAACTTGCCATCTAGATTCCTATTTACCTTAATTATTTTAGATATTAATATACCAAAAACTTACGATACACCAAAAATATCTACCGACTGTAAAGATAATTAAAAAATTTTCGTGCAGCCTGACTAGTGCAGTTTTGCTACCACGGAGTTCATTATTATTTCAAGTCAGTAATTAAACTACCATCCGCAACCACGGGTACTGAATCTCGTAACAGCATGGCGTCAGGCTACGTGAACACATTACCACATTGATTGGTATTCATCAGTCTTCTATAGAGCGATTAACATTAGTCTCGCCCTGGCTTTGTATTCTAACGGCAAACCTTTGATTGCCTCTGCGGTACTATAGAATACGTTAGTGCCTAGGCTGCCAAGCTTCACTCGTATTCATCTCGTTACCTGTTATAAGTTGGTGGACCATCATGTGTTAAACTTTACACAATCCTCAACATTCGTTACAATAAATCATATAAAATGGTTCTATAAAATAAAGTTAAATAATTTGTCATGATTTTTATGCACGATAAGTAACTTGTTAATATTTTAAAAATCACAACACAATTGAACGGAATGATGCTGATTTAATTCTTTATTTAAATAGAAAATTAAAACTTTAAATGTTCCTTTCATTAGTTAATAAACTGAAAAATTTATGAATTAGAATAATATCAGCCATCTTATGCCGAAAATTGTATTTCTATACGACATAAACGTGGTTTGTAATTGACTATCATACACATTCTGTTTATTAAATATGTAGCTCATACTACAATTGTACTAAGAAATAGACAGTCCTTGACATATTAAATGGGAAAAAGAATCGCGTCGTTCCCTTAGGAACGTTTTACTTGATACGTGATTGCGCACGTCACTACGAAGGATAACCGCAAGGCGACATGACACCATCTTGCAGTATGGGTTCTAGACTTCTATAAAAAATTGAAGCATTGTTTTAATAATTAAGACGCCATGCAATTTATAGCAACATTAGATTTTAGTAAATTTTTGTACAAAATTTAATTTGTAACAAACAAAATTGCAATCAAATCTTGGAGTAAATTTTAATCTGTATATGTCCATCCTTAAAAATCGATAACGTGATGTGTACGAGAGTGTATTAGAAAACACTTTAGTACTTCATTCCCTTTCGGTTAGAGAACCCTAAAACGTACAAGCTCTCAAAATTCAAGTGTTTCCGAAGTACGTGACCAAGCAAACGTAAATACTATTGGGATTTAGCATTGAATCTAAAGTCTGAACGTTCTGGAAAATTTATTGAGAAATTCTACAGTTTCAGTACCGAGTGACTTGAATACACTCGATGTTTATTTAAAAAGGAATGAGAATTTGTCACCAATGTGAATTAGATAGACATATTTCTTGCTTGAAGTTATCTTCCCCATATATATTATATAATGATTTAAGTTATCTCACCATTAAATTCCAAACTAAGATAAAAAATGATAATCCTTTAACGTACCGACTTAAACTAATTTTTTTCAAATCCGCAGGCTAACAAGCTATATTCGCATTATTTACTAGAACCAAAAGTACCATATTACAAATTGTGTTAAAGAGTTCTCCATTCGATTTTTCATGCTATTACATCCTTTTTGTGTTATATTTTTGCGACAAATATATAAATATAAAAATAAAAAAAAAATAAAAATTAATATAAATTATTTTTTTGTATAAAATTAACAGGTTTTTCTTTGTTTAATGCGTAGATTGCATTATAAATTGGTATTTATAACAGAAGCAATTTATAAGATTTTTGTCAGTCTATCTATTAATGCTGGCTAGTCTCCGAAGCATCTACGCCGTTTTGACCTGCTTTGCACTGGCAGATATCAATGGTCACAGGATTAATTTGGGCTACTAGTATTTAATCACCATTGATACTAAAAATAGTGTATCTTTTTCTAGAAGTAAAGTTGATGCGCATGAAACGGCGGAGCACTTCTAGTTCGCAATATAAGTATGGTTATGAATTATATTATATGGATGCTGCGTACGAACATGAACCCAGGGCAATGACCGTAAACCCCATCCACCATTGTTGTGGTCTTGACCTATTATTCTCACGTGAAAGGGTTATTAAAATTACTCGGTAAGAATTCTTTGAAAGCGTATTCACATTTAGTACTTTAAAACGCAATAACATCAAATTACAATAGAGCCATTGGAATAATATTATTTTAGTTTCGTGTTACAGGAAAACAGGACTGTTTAAATTACTCACAGCTTCTTAGAAGTCTAAAATAAAATATAACATAATTATTGAGTGATGGTTGGAATTAATATGATTTTTCGACGAATTTGAACTTCCTCTAATCTACTAAGCTATAACATGATATTTGTAAGGCAAAAATTGCTAATGTTTATATAGTAACATTATTAGGAAAATTCCTGTGACCCCTAATGAGTCATAGCCGTAGGGCAGATACAGTTCTGTACATCTTTCTCTGATCATTTTGCTTTACAGGTTTATTTAGTGCCGTGCCCAGTGGCGTGGCTATGAATTGCACGTAACGCAGTTATGATCCAATATATTTAAAAAAATAGACTCATTATATTTTTTTTTACCATTGACGTAAATATAAGATAAAATATAGGTACCATATTAGCGTCTATTTAATGAAGAATTTATGCTAATCCTGTTGGATGTGTTATATGTGTCAGACAATGAAAGGTCCAAAACATAATTCCATAGTACGTTAATCCACGTCTGGCTAGCTGGTTAATTCAATAAACAATGTTTTTAAACTTCGATCAAAATGTTATTGTTATTAATAATTGTGATCTCCACACGTTCAGAAATAGATAAAGTTCGGTTTAATTATTTGTTGTTTCAAAGATTACTTCATGGTATGTATTATTTATGATTAAAACAGATCTTTACGTTAAAGAAATATGTGGGATTTATTGTGAATCTGTCAAAACCTCTTACAAACTTGCAGTCGTATTCTCCTATTATATCCCCACTATTGACATAGACTACGGAAAATAGTTGCTCAATCTAAGAAATTATAACACTACATTACAATATAAGCTTATTTACATCGAAACAACTCTACAGCAGTCTAAATTAATAAAATATATTTAATATTTTACGTCAAAGCTCATTTTTGGCTTCGTATCAAGTGCATCATTGATTCACTAATCTATTTATAAACGTATCGCTCTCTTTTCAACTCGAGAGAAATAAAAAGGAGAAAAATAATAGTGTTAAAGGGTTTATAACGTCATTTCATTCACGTACATTAAGTACGTCGCCCTTATAAGGTTCGTAGGCAACTTTTGGGTTAATTTTGCCATCTATTTTGAGAATCCAAACAACGTACATAGGTAGATACGTAATATATTAACTGATTATTTACTATTTACCTATGAATATTCCAATTATTTTATTTAATAGGTTGAAATTTAAAAAGATAAAAATAGTGAAATTAATGGTTATTGGTAAATTATATATGGGTGGATCCGGGGCCAGTCACTTGTAATAAATAGTCTTCTAAAATATATAAAAGTATAATGTTTAAATTTCTGCATTCAAACATTATGTTGTACTCAAAATATTTTACAAACCACAAATAGATCAAACAATACTCTTAAACACTTGGAATAAAATCTTTCTTTTAGCGAGAATCGACTAATCAAGACAAAAAAGGAATAAAGAGAATGTTTCGGAAACGGGCTCCAACTCTCAACCGTATATCAAATCGATATCAGAAATAGCCTGGACTTTGGAGCTATGCCAGGGCGGGAAACGGATATGACGTATTGTAACTTCGTTTGTAAATATCGATTTACGCGTTACAAAGGGTATGGAGTTCTTGGTTACCATGCTACAATATGGGAAAACAAATGACGTATTTATTCGATAATTTTGCCTAATCTTACGTTGTATGTTTCAAATAACTTTTAGTAACAAAAATAATATACACTATTATACAATTTACCCTTAACACACGTTTCTAAAATGATGACGTGTTTATTAGATAAATAAAATGCCTAATAAAGCCTATAAAAACGCCTAGCTTTCTTATTAATTCTAAATGAAATCCTTGTACTCGTATACATGTGCACAATGATTAACTTTGAAAATAAAAGGAAATTAGACTCGGCCTTTAAACCAAGCACATAAGCATAAAACAGGATCTGTCAGGTAAATAGAGCCGTGCTGCTAACGGGTCACTAACGGTACATTACGGTATTCAACCAAGCTATGCTATTTTGTAGTTTCGGTTTGAAATATTGTCCCTTTTAAAGCGGCATTTGTTTGTATTATATATTTTTAATAATTAAATTTGAGATTTGTATTCATTGATGTCAAAGCAGAAGGCTTTGCGAAAGAGTTTTTCCATTCATGTAGAAAATATGCAAATTTATTTAGAACCTGGCCGCATCACACGGTATCGCCCGCGTAATTTTTATTTAAATATTACAAACAGGTATTTTAATATATTTCTATCATAATAATACTTATTTTCTGCCTTATACACCAAAAATGCATATAACATAACAATGTTAAAAAGTACGGTTAACCACCGTTGTGTTAAGCCTCAGTAAATAATTGACTTTTTATCACACGTGAAATTCAAAGTTTGAACTGACTAAACGAAAAGAAAAAGGTTGTACTTAGATACATAAAATATACAATACTCAAAATTTATAGATACTATAGATTTTTTTTAAATTTTCAATAAACATCCCCTTACGTACGGAGAAAATCTAAAAAAATTACCATGACGTCGTAGTACTTACTGTAAATTTTCAATAAAATACTTTTCAAGCTGATGCCTCCTGTGAGGATTGAACTCACGACCCCTGGTTTACGAGACCAGTGCTCTACCACTGAGCTAAAGAGGCGATATGTAACTTCGCCAAATAGGGAATCGGGTTTTATGTATGTTTCCATAATAATTACGATCGTTTACAATATGAATACACGTTATTTATTTTTACATGAAGATTAAAAATGACAAACATAGAATCACAATAATACTACAAGCATGTATACCCTTAATAAACCTCTTATCGCGTATTTTTATAAACATCATCTTTTTATCATGCATATCAAAAAGAAAAAAAAATGAGACGATTGCACTTGACACAGACATCTTATTTCATGAGTAAACACTTGCTTTATTTATGATTCTATATATTTAAGACGCTAGCCTAATAATATAGGTCTATATACCTATAAGAAAAAACCAAGTGAGCTAAGGCGTAATTGGTTTTTTAAACGCCATGATAATATGATTATCATATCAAGAATTTAAGACTCCCAATATTCATGAAGATATGCATGTTTAGTTTAAAATTATAAGAATTTAAAGCTAGTGTTTATATATTTATAGGTTTAAATAATATTCAATAACTTTATAATATTTAGTTGGAAATAACACGAAACTTACCTCTGAGATGGTGGCTTTCTATCTGTAACAAAAGGGCACTAAATGTAAATTGAAATCAGGAGTCGAAATTTAACTTCATAACCGTCATTTAGAAATAATAATGTAATTAATAAAAATAATTTAATACGTATTAATTTGGCAAAATTATAATAGCAAAAAGGCTGCCGAAACCCGGGATCGAACCAGGGACCTTTAGATCTTCAGTCTAACGCTCTCCCAACTGAGCTATTTCGGCTGTTAATTACTAAACTAAAATAATCGTTCTATATATATATATATTAATATGTATTTCATACTTTATAAGAAAATATTTTTTAGTATTTTTGTTTTGAATTATTTATTTATATTTAAGTGACAATTTTAACGAAGTTCGTTCAGAATATCAAATATAAACAATTAACATTCATATAACAACGCCCTCTGGGACATTACAACCATACTAAGTATGAGACATATGTTTAAATGCAATACAGAAATAGAGGGCGTGATTTTTCTTAAAATAAACAAACAGGAGACTCTAGTATTTTATTTTCAAAGATAATAGCAATAATAGAACAAATAATAATATATAAAATATGTACACATGGTGAAAATAGTTTAATAATTATCAAAAATTTAATTAATTAAATTAAAGGCATGATTATATGCATCAATAATTGTAGTAATGATTAGCATTAATGAATGTTGTCAATAGATAACAGTAGTTTTCATTCTAAAAGACTAGACCCAGACCCTATAATTGCAATGTATTTAATATATGAATGAGCTTTTTGTTATTACATAAATAGATTGACATTATTTACTTGACCAACTAATATGTTATGATGTTAAGATACTTGTACTGTTGATAGACATATTTTTTTAATTATAGTTGAGTATTAAAATATTGAATGATTTCAATACTTTGATACTTTCATAAAGTAAAAATTGAAAATTTATTTAAAACCTGTTTCCTCAGCTTGCATGGCCATGTCAGCTGCAATTTTTCCTTCTTCATCAAGTAGAACACCACATGATTTATAAAGTCGACCACGAAACTCTTTTGATTTTTCTAATTTTTGAAATGCTTTAATTTCATCCTGACAATAGAGCAAAAAGTTAATTAAAGCACTTTGATATATATTTAACTAATGGCAAATTTTATAAACATAAAAACATATATTGCTCTCTTCGCTACAATCCAAGCTACTTAATTTTTTATTGGTCATAAAGTTATTAGTTCCATACTTTTATATAATATAGCAATAGTACAAAATGTACCTGTAATTCCTTTAATTTTGTATGAGATCTACTAGAATAACACTGTCTCAGATGGCAATTCGACGAGCTTCCGTTTTGTACATTCAAGACAATCGGAGCTGAGGCCTGAGCGTGAAGTTTTCTAGTAGTATTCAAGTTCTTTACTTGAAGAGGTGATTTTATTGGCTCCAGAGATTGTAAAGTCTTTTTAGGCTTAGCGAGGCGTATTGCTCTTTTTGGCTTTATTTCATCTGGTATATAATCATTTATTACTGTTGGTAGTTCACTGTAAATGCCTGAACTTAAGTTTGAAACACTGGCTTTGCCGCCAATATTTATCGAGGAAGGTTTATGGCGCACAATGTTTGGGTTGGATTTCAAACTTGACCGAGATTGGGTTTGAATGCGCGGCATTATCCTATTATAAAGATTTTTAGGCTTTCGACAGTTTTTATCCATTGTTAACGTATTTAAACAATAAACATAAACTTAGTCAACGAAAACAATAATAACATATTTATTTTGACATTTGCCGTCAACGAATATTTCAAAGTTGACTTGGCGTCGCAATGCTCAGTTTCGTCTAGAAACTACTTTGATACTTAAAAAATAACTGCATTATAGCATCAAATTAAGTGCATACATTAAGTATTCAATTATGTTTAAGATATAAACCCGTTCCATCCATTCATCTGTTATAATTTCAAAGGCAACTAATATTATAAATCCAAATTAAGGCCACAGAACCTTTTTGATAAATTTAGGTACAGATAAATGAAGCACTAGACAGTACAGATGTTTTTTGTAAAAACGTTCAGAATTCAAAGGAAGAACACATGTGTATTGGTATTGTTTTACTACAAAGAACTTGAAATAAAAATATTTCAATAAGAATATTTTTTTTTAATTGAAACACATTTTAGTGATAATAATCTTTGCTGTATTTCTCTTATATTCTAATAACTCCATATAAAATTAAATTGATAGTGGCATACATTAATGTTTTAATTAACTTTTAAAGTTCAGTTTTTCTCAAATAGGCAATTACTTCCCAACAAGTTCATTGTGTTTAGTTTCATATATATTTTTTGCATCGATTTGATACTGTTCACATAAAGCAGAAATTTGTTTTGTGACATTAAATACTAAATCTTCAGATACACCTGTCTGCTTTTTACACTTCTTGATGAATTCATTCTGAATATCTTTCATAGCATCTCGGCACATAATGTATAATGATTTAGCATTCTTTGCTAAAGCCTCCCGATGTTCTTTAGTAACTTTGGGTACAGGGACATATAATCTGGTTCCATCTTGTTGAGGATTAAGGTTCAGACCTGAACTTTGTATAGCTTTTAAGACATCAGGAATAACTTGAGGAAACGATGTGAAGTCTATAACAAGCGTTTTTGGATTCTTTCTTATTATTTGTGCTAGCTCTTGTAATTCATAGTCTTTACCTTCATATTTGATTGGTAGAGATTCTATAGAACCAGTTGTAGATCTTAATGAAAGATTCTTTGTAAAATCATCCCGCATTTTCTCTATAGCTGCTTGACATCTGCTTTTTAGTTTATTCACATCTACCAACTCTCCCATCATTATTGGATTGACTTCTACTTTCGGCCCTTTACCTTTCTTATCTTTTCCTCTGTCTTTGCTTTTGGCATAGTTCCTAATAGCGGTAATATTTGTATTAACAGGAACAAATCCTTCATTACACCAAAGGTTAGGGGATACATTTCTGGATTTAATAACTAAAGGTAGAATAAATCGTTGAAAGAAACGACTGCCCATCTTAAGTATAACAAAATATTTTTGGAAATAACAATTGTGTTATTTAATATTAAAATTTGGAATTTAATACATAAACATAAGAATTAAGAAGACTAATGACATAAGAGTTAAGACTTACATAGACTATACAGAATAGACTTACTCGCTTAAGATGGTTCGCTTAGATCCCAGATTTAGACAATAACTACTTTCTCTCGCAAGGTTTATTTATAAATCATTGCTTCATTCAAGTTGGCATTCATATATTTATTCTATTATTCATGGGTTTTAAAAATTAGGAACGAAAATGATGGATAACTAAAATTGCGAAATCGACATTTGACAGTGACATGGTCATAACAGTGACCTAAATTTATGTATTCGTATTTAAAATGTCTGTAATATTTCAGACGGTAAAGCTTTGTTTAAATAGAAAATCTTACAATTCATCATATTGCAAATGTTTGTTTCGACATAAATCTGGTATATATAATTCATTGAAAAAATAAATACATAAAATTTAGTAAAGGTCGTCGAGGTTATGTATATAATATATTTTTTAGATTTTCAAAAGAAATTTATTAGTTTCGACGAAGTAATGATACAAAGAAGAGCTGAGGCAAAACGAAGTCTTGTTGTGCAAGTGAACTCTGAGTCGTCTTTCAACGAATTATATGGGTACTGTTCCAAATATGCCAAAGTCATTGATGTTCATCACTATAAAAATTCTAATGATGAGGTATTTAATGAAGTTTTTATGATAGAAACTTACTACATAATGAAATTTACTGAAAGATTGACAAATTATTGTCTGAATTACAAAATAATAAAACTTTTCAACTCATGTTGCAGCATTTTATGCTCATCGAATTTAGTTCAGAAGAAAATATGAAAGAAATTCTTAAAGCATGCAGTGCACATCAAAAAGATGTTGATATAATGGCTGTTCAGTCACCATTTCTTTGGTTTCGAGCTGTGACTGGCCCCAAAGAGAAATTCTCTACTAATAATAAGGCACTGGCTGTGAAACATGGCAGTTGTAAGATTGAAGAAGATATCTTGTTGGATGATTTGTTAAACTGTAACTCAGTATCGGACCAGTTGCAGCTGCTGTATGATAAAACTAAGTTGAATGATATGGACATTAGACTGAGGTACATGGTCGCTAGACAGGTAAAACATTAGTTCTGTTTAAAAGCTTCATCTATTAAGATAACAAAATCTATGTCATCATAAAAGAAAATGTTTGTATGTATGCTATTGCTGTAAGCAGAAACTATTAGACCAATCATTATGAAAATTGGTATGTATATGTATTCTTTTAATATGCTATCCCGATAGATATCTTATGTGATACAGTTGAAGTTTCATGCTTCACCTATCTCATAATATTGTAAATGAAATTGATGTTTCTCAGATTAACAGTATGTATAGGTGAATAACTAACCAATAGTTTCTATTTAGAAATAAAAACTTTAGGTTATATTTACCCTATAGCAATTCTGCTAAGCAAAGTCTGTTTTCAGCTAGAAGTAATATTTAGCAGCTTGTATGCAAATATAGCAATTAAACCATTTGGATCTTCAGTCAATGGGTTTGGAAAAATGGGATGTGATTTAGACCTTGTTTTGACCAATAATGTGACACCTGAAATGGTAAATATTTTGGACATAAAATTAGCATTACATAAACATATTATAGTTAGTATTTCTTTGCCAAAGTGCATGGTTTATGTAATAGTGTTTTCTCTTCTGGGCACTTTACAGATGGACTCAAGTAAACGTTTAGTATTTCAAGAAAAAAAGTGTGAAGGTGGTAGGAGTCCTTGGCAAAGGCATATGGAACTAGTGGCAACATTACTAGAATTGAGAGCACCTGGGGCCACCAGGGTTACAAGGATATTAAATGCCAGAGTCCCTATAGTAAAGTATTCACATGAAATGGCAGATTTGGAATGTGATCTGTGTTATAATAACTCGTAAGTATGTGCCTAATTAACTAAGAAATATATATGCTAATAAATACCTTCTAATATAATTATATAACTCACGTGTCACGGTGTGCGTACTTGTACCGCTCCAAAACGGCTCGACCGATTTTTATAAAATTTTATATCCATATTCAGTAGGTCTGAGAATCAGACAACATCTATTTTTATTTCCCTAAATGTTAAGGGTGGTCCAATCCTAATTTTTTTTTGAGATGTTGACAAAATTTTTCATTTTTATTTTTTTATGATAAAGCATATAAAAATACATACAACCCTAAATTTTCACCCCTCTAAAGTAAACTCCTATTGCGCTGTCGCGCTCGCCCAAAACATCCGGTTAGTTTTCATAGCGACCTGGCTAAAAACGCGAACGTCCTTAAAAAAAATATGGAATAAGAATAAAATCATTGGTAACTAAGGCCAGATTACTTAGCTGGACTCTTAGTTGCCCTTGGAATATATATTGACCATATATGTTATCTTAATATACATATAAATTACTTGTCACGTTGTTTGATCCTGATGGACTCCCAAACTACTTAACCAATTTGAATAAAATTTGCATACTGTTTGCAGTTTGGTCCAAATTGATAGATGGAATTGTTTACTTCTCAATGTATACTCACAATATTATTTTATTGGGAATTGTTATTTGTCCATTATATGAGAGTCAGAATTATTTATTTAGCTCCAAACGAATGTAATAGATGGCAATGTTTCTTGAGTGAACTGAGTAAGTATTCAACTGACAGCACTGTGTTAAAAGAACAAACGGTTTTACAAAATCCTTAGCCACAGCAACACGTGGCCGGGTCCGCTAATATATATATATAACATATATATATAATGTGTTTAGCTCTTAAAAAATAGTACACAAAAACGTATGGATCTCTGGCATTTTTGTGTACTATTTTTTAAACTTCTTAGATATCACAAACTAATTGAACATTCTAACAATAGGATACATAGAGACATTGATAATGTAGCAGTCATTATCCATGTAATGTTCTTCACAGTTCCGGTGTGTTTATGTCAGAGCTTCTGTGGCTGATGGGCTCGCTGGACGCGCGTGTGCGTCCGCTAACGTTCGCAGTGCGGCGTTGGGCCCGTGCCTGCTCTCTCACAAGTTCCCATCCCGGACGGTGGATAACAAACTTCCCTCTCACTTTAATGGTGCTATTCTTTTTACAACAAAAGAGGCGCGACGGCGTCGTGCTGCCTAGTTTAAAGTATTTAGTCAGTCAGGCTGGTGAGTCATCTATACGTAATTTCTAATACAACGAGGTTAACATTGACATTATAATTATTGGTTCTTGATATAACAGGTACAGAAGATATTCGCATAGCTGAAGAGAATCTCAACTGTACATTCCTTCGTGACTTAAATAAACTGCCCCAAGACAGCTACGGACAAAGCAAAGATGATCTACAGACTTTGCTCTACCACTTCTTTGAGTTTTATGCTCAATTCGATTTCCAAGACAAGGCCATCTCTATTAACGAAGGTGTTCCGATAAGGAAACCAAACTCGCTGCCTCTGTACATCGTAAATCCGTTAGAACAAGCGCTAAACGTAAGTAGGAATGTTAGCTTTGAGGAGTGTGAACGTCTTAAGATGGAAGTCAGGAACGCAGCGTGGCATTTGGAGAGCATTTTAGATGGGAAAAAGACAGAAGATTGGGGCATTCTTGGTCTCATCGAGAAACAAACTACGAGGAGTCTTAAAAAACTTCTACGAGTAGGAAATACACATAGATTGGTTACAATCAAAGACTTATTTGTAGAAGACGGAGAGACATCAGAAGTAGAAATAAAAAGTAAAATGCAGAATTTCACAAAGACTGATAAAGATATTGAGAAGAATGTAAAAGAAATAAAACATGAAGTTGAATCTAAAGACCATAAAAATCGGAGATTGAAATTTAAAAACACCCAAGTCGCGAACGAAGTGTTCAGAATAAGGCGAAATAAAATTTTATGATTGTTTTGATTAATGTATTGTGTGTTCGAGAAGCATGTATGGATCAAATCAAAATGACTATAGATTATGTAAATTTTTGCTATATATACTCTTTAAACAGTGCCCTTATATGTACATAATCTTATTTAATTTACAACAGTAAAAATTGAAAAGTTCTTTGTATGTCCTAGCAAGAGACTTGTTTCAGAAAACAATTTTGTTTAAACACTGCATGATTTATATTTAATATATGTATATTATAAATATACATATATTTAAATATTAATATATCGTATACATTCGGTAAATTGAATAGAAGCTTGTATGTCTAATGCAATTAGGTTTAACACTGTAAATAAAATGTTGGATTAATAAATCTTTTTTATTAAAAAATATCAATATATAAATTCAAAATAAAGCCTTAAATATTTTTTATTTTAAATTCAATTTAAATTAGGATATTAATTCAATAAATAATGAAATTTTAGGATTAACTACATTTTTACAACTTTCCCTACTTAATTTATAATAAATCAAGTTTTGATCACATAAAGCTTCAAATGTTTGTCTATATTTTGGATCATCAACTATTTTATTCACGTCATGTATACCAGTTGCACTAAGGTGTAGTGCTTGCGCGCAGGCCGCGGTCACGATGCTCTCCTCCGAGAATATGTTGTATCTCTCGTTGGTGTCAAATACGCGACACTAAGACAAATTAGATTTTAAATAAAAATAAGCAAAGATTATTAGTTTCATCGACGAATAATATTCATAACAAACCTACAGGTATGTCAATTTGGCTCTTGTCGATTAAATATGACCAAATATTTTCTTGAAATTGTCTTGACAACAACTCATAAAAAGATAACGTAAATTAACGTTTTAATACAAAACAAATCGCCTGCATTATCCAAATTTTTATATTAATGCGGATAGTTAGCATATAATAATTAAAATTTCTTACCTCGTCATTAATTTCATCATTCATACATACTTCGCTCTTGAAGTCTAGCAAAGCTAATACGCAGAGTATCTCTTTCCCATATTCATAACTACACACAAATTGTACTAAAATTTCCAAAGCTTTACTCGGTATCGCGAAACTTATTTCATTTCCTCGTAAAATATATTTATTGTACGTCGTAATAATTATAGACGAGATTCTTTGTCTAAATGTTTGTTCGTCATCTTCTAATAATATGAGCATTGTGGACCAGATTGTTGCCTTGTACTCGACTGAAAAACATTTATAATTTCTTTATATTACAGTCCGACAATAAAAGGAATTTGTTTGTTTGTATTTAAAAACTCCAAGTAACAAATTGAAATATAACTATGACATGAAGATAATTTCAAGAATTTAAGAAGAAAATGATGGATACATAATAAATAATATACTTACATAGTTTATTTGGATCCAAATGAAGATCCAATGTTATTAAACGTTCAAAATTTTCTTCTAGAAATCTTACAACAGTTGCCCGAGTATCGGTTCCATTATTCGAGAATGAACAGCAAAATATCACCCTTATTGCTTCCAAAACATACGTGCCGCTTACTGAATTCCGTATAAGACACTCGCTTAAATAGTTCGCTAAACTTGACAAATATATATGAGTCAAATTTTCATGTTCTATTTCTAACAAATATATCAACGAATCGACGATATCTGAATCAGTTAAAATGTCTTTACCCAATTTAGCCCGAATAATCAAATGTTGCGTATTTTTCTCCAGAGTCAACAGCTGAAGGGCTTTTTGCTTACACTCTAAATATTTATTGTCCAAAATGTTACATAGGAGTAGAATATAATTCTCTTTTCTTAACTGATCCATACAATTTGATATAATTGGCAACTTTCTATATTCTGATGGCGATTCTTCGAATATAGCCAATATATGATTTATCATAACTAGAACGATCTCGTAGACATGATGTTTTAAGCATCTCTGTATGAATATACATGTCTCTTGTATGTTGATGGATGTATTTAATATACTAAGATAAAATTTCACAATATTTCTTAAGCAGATATCTTTGCCTGAATTTAGAATAGAGGTTGATTTCTCAAACAATATCTCGTCTAAAATAGGTTTTATTTCATTGATGAATTTAGAATAAACGGCTGCTGGAAATCTAGAAAATTGAAAGTTTTTCTTGTTAAAAGGTTTTGTAGAATTTGACAGGTTATTATAACGTATAAACAAAACATTTGAGGATTTTAGCAAACGTCACCACGAAAGGCTTATAAAAATAATTAAACGAGTTCTGTTTTTTTATATAATAGGGGGGCAAACGAGCATACAACAAATGATTACCGTCGCCTGTGGACGTCAGCAAGATCAGAGCTCTTGGATACATTACAAAAGACAGTAATAATGAATTAAGTATTTTGTCCGTTAGGAAGATAATAGGCATAAAATCAACATTGATATGCTTAATAAATAATAATGGAAATTTGCAATAGAATGAAATAATAAACGTAGATTTGCGGACATACCTAAAAATAATAAGGTCAATCATCTTCACCGAATCGTCAGTGAGCAAGTAGCATGGTATATGTGATAGAGTCTGTTCAACAATCCATTTCGTCCTCAAGAGTACTTCAGCTAGATCTTCTAGATACTTTTCATCTATTGGTAAATTATCTGGCTTTGCTTCTAATAGCTTTATAAGCTGAAAATATTGTCAGTTTGTATTTAAATTTTATACCGACTTCAAAAAAGAAGGTCCTTCGCCTGTATTTATTTTATATATATATAATTACTAATTTATCCCTCATTTGTCGATTGATTCTAACAATTCTTTTTTTATATAATCGTGTTTTTTTAGTAATAGAGATAATTTTAAAAGAAGTCTTTTTAGAAAACGAATCCGGATATTGCATCAAAAATTAAGGACGATAAAATTATGTACTCACTAGCATTTACTGACTAGAGTTTAAATTGCATAGGCATTTTGGTTTAAAAATACATAAATTTACGCAGATAAAACTGCCGGGTACTGCTATTACCTGTAGTATGATCCCGTGGCAGTAATTTCTCTTGATACATCGATCGCCTATCAAGCGTAACATCTCTATCACGTGAGGTATATACCTGTTATACATTCAAAAATAGTGGAATACAATAATAGTTGTAATAGAACCCACAAAATATATACAATATAATTTAGAACGAAAATATATCCATATTAATAATATAAAATTAGGCATTTGGCGTTTTGCCGATACAATATATTTAATATCATTTATTTTGGTACTCCCACCACAATTGCAACGCCTTTTGTCGTATATTATATATTCTATGAATGATTTTGATTCAGTCTCTTACATGTGCGGTGATATTAAAGGCACCATCGCTTTAGCGGCTAGCTGACGAGTCTTTAGCGCCGCGCTTCCTGCGCATGCCTGAACCGCCGGGATAAACGATATCAGCTGCAATATTTATTACATAGTAATTAGCCCTAATACGTATAACAGCCCTATTCAAGAACACCAACTGCTTACAATTGAAAACACAATATTAGAATATTTATATTCTCGTACAGCGCCGACTATCGGGTCCAGGATGGCTACTGCAATATTAATTAATTTTTCGAGCTACTGACAAAATGTAAGACTTAGTAACAAATTAAAGAGAAAAATTTGTATAATATTTTAATGAAATTTCATGAAGTTTTTATTATCCATAGCTCTTTGACCGATTTAAATAGACTATATTAGTTCAAAAGGGTTACCTTCAAGTTGGATACGGTGCCTTCAAGCGCAGATGGGTACAGCCGCGCCAGCAGCAACAGTACTGGGTACGCAGATGTCAGCAGCATATCGCTTCCGCTAGCCTCCTCTAGTTTATTCTGATAAATTAACCTTAAAATTAACATTTACAAGTAATATTACACAATGTGGTAATATTGGAATGTCTGACAAAGTGATAAGAATTTTAAACAAGTGTTTTCCGGGTTTATGGTCTCAAAAAAGTAATTAAACTTAAATTACCAGCATGAAGTCGGCCAGTGCCGGATACCGCAGGAAGAATATCCTACCGGTCATCCGGTTGCGGGTACAGAGTGCGTCCATGTCCTTGCCTCTCGTCACACCGAATATCCGGACCATTAGAGCACTGAATAGTAGTGTTGATGAGTTGCGCTCCTGTATAATGTTTTATTGTCAAAGGTCGTTAGGCGTGGGACACGATTCTATGTCTAATTCCTGGTTTTAGTATATTTCACACCGACAGACGAGCTGAAGTTCACTTAATGATAGGAGAAAGCTTAGCCAAATAACGTCATCAATTATTTTTTTTTGAATTTGCATCAAAAAATTCCGTATTTCGGTAAATAAGAAAACGTCCTCAGCATGCAAGACTTGGGAACTGGGAGGCCATATCCACGGCCTATGTTTTGCAGGCTTCAAAGGCCGATGAAACTTTTTTAAATGAGTGAAACTATTGTATGTGAGGACAGTATATTTCCATACCTGCCATGTAGTCCTTTCAAAGCCGTTTAGTGCGAGCAACAATCCCTCGCCTACATAGGGTGCAACTACATCGTCCAGGTACGTATTCCGGTAGAGTGCACGGAGTACGTTGACACAGTGCGTGCGCGCCTCCAAGGATGGACTGCACGCAGCCACACGTAAAAGCGCACGCATGCACGACGAAAAGCACTTGGCATTGCCAGTCACTTGTAACTCAGTTATCACTAAAGCCTGGTAACAATTTATTTTTGGTACATATCTTACCCCAGACACTTATTTAAGTAGAAACACTCAGAGACAATTGACTAAAACTTAAAATTAGGCAATTGTCATCTATGCATGTCATTATGGTGCATCCATTGATTACTAGCAGTGCTCCGCCGTTTCACCCGTGTCACGGTATTTTTATAAAGTATAGCCTATGTGTTATCCTGATGTACGAGCTATATTTCTATAAAGTTTCAATAAAAACGCGGTCAGTCGTTTTGCGTGAAAGAGTTATAAACCTCCATATATAGTCACAAATGTTCCATTTATTATATATATATATATATATATATATATATATATATATATACAGACGTTCCAAATTAAGCCAAATTTAGAAGAAAATAAACCGTTATCGAGACTCAGTAACAATGATTACGAAAAAAACAGCCAAAAAATAAAATAATTATTTAATATAATAATTTTAATAAATATACTTTATAGGTCACTATTTAGTATTTATAAAACAAAACCAATCGTAACATAGTATTATAAAAAAAGTTAATAAATCAATTTGAAAATACGTCAGTCCGGTGCAAGATATAGTAGGTATAGAGAAATACAGATTTATATGTACTTCGCTCTATGAACTTTATTCATTTGCACGCCTGGTAAATTATAATATATTATATATAATTGGTACAAAATATATTACATATATCCCTTCCGTCTGGCATTTTAAATAATCACTGTTTAACTTGAATATTTTCTTTTCATTTTTATTTCGGGCCCTAATGACTTGGACTAAGCAGAAGTACACAGGCAATGTTACCTGTATCATGTAGGGCAGGCCAGCGCTGCGTCGCGTCGCGCATAGTGTGTCGCTATCTCCGCTCTGTATGACTTGCAGAAGCCGCTCTAACCAGCACTTCGGCAGTTCATGCAACTCGGGACTTCGACAACGCCACAACCTATATACGCAACCATTATATTTTATTGTATGGTATCTATCGCCTTATTAAAATATATTAAATTATTATATTTCAATTTATTTACATGTTGGATCTACAAAAAGTAGCAAGAATTTGGATTTTGTCCAAAGTATTGTGTGCTATATTTTATATTTAAAATCTGATTTGCACTATAGTCAGGGACCGATGAAAATTTGCATAAAAAGTATTTACTACTCTTACATTTGTTTTTTTGTGATTAACGTCATAATCAGAACCGAAAATTTTGGTAAAAGAAATGTTACCCGCATCTTCATTCGCGGTAATATCATTTCTGGTTTAAACGATGTTGGAATATTTTGCACCCACGTACCGCGTAAGCAATTTCGTGAAGCCTACGTAAGCTTGTTCGAACGCGCCACGATGTTTGGTCTCCGCTAGCAGAGTCGTAAAGTGAGTTCCAACTTCACACACCACGTGCCTGCTTACACTTGCCTGAGCCCCTTCATCAACTTCGCCTTCAATAGTTAGCCGGGAAGATAATACTCCCAGTAGCAATGACACCTAATTGTAAAGTAAAAACAATATATTACTATGTTGTGCACGTTTCGGCTTCAGTTTTATAATTTCCGAATATTCAAAATAAAAATAAAATAAGACCGGTAGCAAAAAGTAAGAATTATATTTCAATATTACGATGATGAAGATTATGATGTTTATGTTTCAAAAATTACTTTAGCGATATTATAAAAATAAAACACGTTTTTAAGAAGGCGTCTCTTTAAGCTTTGGTATCATATGTTTTGTAAATTCGTGAGGACGTGATGTGTGATGCTGCAGTTTGGGACTAATTACCGTTAAACTAAAGGGGGTCTTCAAACCATATAACTATAAACTAAAAAGCTACCTCCTTAACTGATCTCCAGGCGCAAAGCAGTACCATTTGCGCAGTCACGAGGCGGCCGTCCTGTAGATACACGTTACTGAAAATTTTAAACAATGAAAATAGATTAAATTACTCATTCCTTGAAATAACTAAATTCGATTGCCATGGAGGAAAGATTTATTTAATTGTTTTTCCAGACTAGATAATTTGAGATCATAGGGAGCTGTTCATTTGTTGTTACAGGCAGGTCAGTCAATTTCATGCAAACATATTCGATGTAACGTTAATGTAATTTAAATCATACATATCTCATTAAATAGTAATTATATATTATTATGTGCTAGTTAGTAAATATTACTTGTATTTGATATTCTTTGTAGTGGAGTTAAAAGAAATTTACTAGGGTATATCAGTGAAACTGTAAAGTACATTTACTAAGTAATATATTAAACATATATACTAGTAGTTAATATACCTGGAGTTTTCCTGTTCAGCAAGATTAGCTCCGTTCATATCCATAGGCAGATGTCCCTCGGGAGAGGAGTTATTGACGACACACGCAACAGCACGGTTTACAGACAAACATACAACAATAATACGAGATATTAAATTTGTCCAATCGTTATCCGATGATATTGTACTGCAAAAATTAAAACGGAACATTATTACTTTGTTTTGTAACCATTTTAGACTATAAGTTAAAGTTTCTTGTTGTACCCATTATTTATGTATTAATAAATATAAAATATATATTTTTTAAACAATATAAACAAGATTCAAAGTGTTTAAATCATAATATAAAAATGTTAACGAATAAAAGGTATATTAACTCTTTTCTTTTTCCTAAACCAACATTTAACGTGTGTCTCAGGTAATATAAAACGATAACCTGGGCAAAAATAGTGACAGTATAGTTCTTAGTTATTTATGTACATTGTATGCATTTGAAGCAACACAGAATATACTCGTATACATTCATGGGCAAAATAGATGGAAATTCTAATACAAATGACTCAGTTTATTCATTTAAAAAAATAAAATGGATATATCACAGAAGAAGTAACAGATATACATAAAAGCTTGCTTATGACTTACTCTGTATTTATAGCATCCACAAGATATCTCATACAATGAACCAATCCATACATTGGCGCGTCTTTGGCTGCATGAATTACACTGGCCTCACAGGTTCGTAGTTCACTTTCTAGCTTAGCAAGTAGACGCTCCAATAAAATGTATGACACTCTTTCTGGCTGATTTTTGTTGCTTTAAAATATGATTAAATCGGAACACATCAAACACCAAATTTTTATTTACTTTTTGATTATACAATATGAAAATTAGAATATATTATATACTAGCTTCTGCCATCGGCTTCGCTCGCGTTCATCTCAATTTTTACACCTTGGGTTACATTATTGGACTTTTAGTAAGGAACCCTATTTTTTTTTTTGAAAATATAATATAGCCTATAGAATTCGTCGATAAGTGTACAATCCAACACTGAAAGGATTTTTCGAATGGGACCAGAGACTGCTGAGATCAGCGCGTTCAAACAAACAAACTCGGCAGATTTATAATATTAAGTATAGATAGTCTGAAACCTGCTGATTAGGGAATGAATTTCCACACGGATTTTTTTTTATTGAAACAATTAACAGAATATTAATATTCTTTAAGCTTTTGTCAATAACTTCAAGATCTACTATTTCACTAATTTATTACCCTTGCTGAAATTCTTTATCAGGAATGTAGAGTGTTATTTCAAAAAAAGTGTTTTTTGACACAAAATCTTACTCGTTCAAAGACAGTGTATGTCGTGAGCCGCTATGTTTCAATAGTAGCAGTTTGTAAGCGGCGCAGGTGCAGTCGGTAGGTTTGACGGAAGACGCTTCAGCCAATATGTCTTCTAGATTTAGACTTATGGAGTATGTTTTATCCTAAACATGGATATCAAAATTATATGTCACATGATCTCATCATCAAAACATAAAGGTTTTTAGTGTTTACCATTTGGTTTGTGATTAGGTTGACATTTCGAAATTACCTCACGTTTAATTATATTTCTATACAATCGCAACAAACAAAACTAATCCTCTCATAATAAAGCTTTGGATGTATTAAGACTTTCTAATCTGCCATAGAAGGAAAAAAATTAATTATTATTTACCTGAAACATATCAACCGGACACAGGTCAAGTATACTGAGTGCTAATATCTTAATGTTCTCATAACTATCTTCTAAATGAACCAAAAGTCTATCCACATACTTCAACTCCCAAACCCTATTAAAAGTATTAGGTTATTATATTTATATAAAATAAAACTATCTATAAATAAAATTTATTTACCTTATAAAGTCATCAAGAGATACATGTTCAATCCAATCCAATATTTGTAGTGCAACAAATCGACGGCTGTAGTTAGCACCGCGGAGTAGACTGGAATAACATTGGTCTCGAAGATTCTCCACAAATTTAAGATAGCATCCGCATTGTTCATTTTTAGACCGTTTTAATACTTTATAACTATCTTCTAAACGTTTTATAAACTGAAAAGAATTATGTATACACTATATATATATTATAGGCATTAATGAAAGTTATGGAAGTAATGGGCGATAAGAGTTTGTCAGATTCGTAGCAGGTAGAAAGCCATTTTTCCGCGTACGGGAGACGCTGCGGGAAAAGGGCGTAAGTATATGTATGTATGCATATATTATATTAGCTTTTACTCGCCGCATAAGTCGCGTTCACGTCGATTTGGTCGACAACTTCTAGTTGTCTAGCATATCATATTACAGAAAATTCAATGAATTTAGATGTAGTTTCTACTGATCCATTATACGTATAGATAAGTTTGTTTCATTAAAAAACAGGAAGTAGGTTTTATAGCAATTGTGTTACCTTCTTGATCATAGACAACATAAGCTGCCGGAAGTGCGGCGCTTGGGCATTGCAGTTATATTTCAGAAAGTATAGCACGAACTGAAGATCTTTCTGAGTGAACATTTCCGTTGACTTTGGAGATTCCACAACTAACGACAGGGAAAGTATTCTCGTCTGAAATTTATTATTATATATTAGTGACGTCATGTTAAAAAGGTTAAAAAGGAAACAAATTTTGTTACTCTTATTATTTTTACAAAGTAGCCAGAAGTGGTTTATATAAATTAATACAACTTAATACAACATAGTTAATGAATATGTGTTTATAAACATAGATGAAAATCAGACTCAAATAATGCAAAAATATTAATAATTTATTAAAGTTATTTAACAATTCATATTCTTAATTGTAGACGATCTGAATCATATATTCAAAGCTATAAATCTATTCAGCTGATCAAGATAAGTCTCACCTCGTCGACTAAATGCACAGCAGCTGCTTCGAGTATGTTGTATCCAATGACGTCACTCCATATCTGTCGCCGCGAGCGCCGCATAACACTTAACAATAGGAGTACGCATTTTAAGTCACTACGACTTACATCTGCGCATGACTCTGCTATATATGGTAACCTAGAGAAACAATATTTACAGTAATTATGAACGGTTTTCTTCGAGAAATTGGATAACAGTTGTAATAATAGCAAGGCTTCTCATTTATTTCTCCACTTAAACTAATTTAAAATATAACACAGTATGTAAGCCATGACTTTTTGAAGCATTTTTTCAATTATATGATATATTTTTACATTAATAAAAATTGTGTTTATCGTTTAGCAGTTATACCCCTGTAGCAAAATTATCTTACACTATGTAGCGTAATTTTATTAAAGTGTGTTGTACTTACATATGGTCCATAATACCTTCATCCATTTTCACAGCAAGGGCCAGCAAGTCTTCTAAAATATTCATGACAGCAGAGTCGAGAGAGTTGGCGGAGACATGACGAAGAATAGGACGCACCCAGCTGTCATAAGTGACGTCACTAGGAGACTCTTTCATATGCTTTTGAAGCAGAACTTCTAAGAATGTTGTAGCCTATAATTCATTTATTATTACTAGACTCTAATCTATCTTTTTAGACCCTTTTTTCAGCGATACTGCTGTGGATCGCCGTATCATTACAGGAACATATAAAATTTAAATACTAAACTTTTTTAACAGTTCTAAATTATGGTAGAAGATACCTTCGACACAAGTTATTCTTAGTCACATAATGATACGCTGTTCTAATAGTAGAATTCCAGTTATACCTGTTGTGTTCTGAATCGGAATTGCTTAGTTATTGTCAATTTTACTCACGCTAGCTTGTATCGCCTGTACGTGAAGTGTACATATAACTTCATTGATGATATCCGGGAGTTCTTCCATCAACCAATGGGCTCCTAACTCATTGGCCAGTGAAGTCAATGTTAAGTAGAAGCTTTTTCTGTGACGGTCGAGAGTACTTAGCGCTTTAATTATGTTATTGACACCTGTTTCAGCCCCTATAAGAATAGTTTAAAAGATCTTTCAGTATGAATAACTGTCAGTAAAAATGAAATTAGAATAGATTATTGTTCATACTTACCTGTATTGTACTTACTGTACCTATATATTTAATGGATCTTTACAGGTTTGCATAGCCAAAATAATTTTTTAACTTGTTTCATTTGGATTCAGTAGACTCTAAATGTGCTAAACGCAATAAAGTGCTTTAAACAGTAATTAATACTCTTTGCTTTAATATTTTATTTCTAAAATCTTTACTGGGAATTCAAATTCAAAGAAGTTCTTACCTCGCCTCCTCATCCCAGCTGAGTACCTGATGATATTGGTCAACATTTGTGCTGTTAGATGCCTGACACTGTCCATATAATGCTCCAAATGAGCCCACATAAACACAAGCAGACAATCTGTTACTCTCAAACCTAAATCTTGAGATTTATCTAGAGATTTACTGATGTGTACTAGGCTTCGAGTAACACCTAGAGTAAATGTTGAATCTGAACACTGCCTATGATGATAAATTTTTATTATATTGAGTTCTGTACAAAATCATTGCTAAGTCTGTCTATGGTAAAGATACCTTACCTTTCTCCTATTTCTAATATTTGTATAATTAGTACTATTATTGCTATTTCATTATCCACAATCGTAGTATTAAGCTGGGACACAGGTATAACTGTGGCTATAGCTGAATATAAACTTAATTTAGCCGAATCATTGGATAACATTTCTTTAAGACTTCTCTCAATATTTTGGGATGTCAGAAGCTGAAATAGTCAACAGTAGATTTGTAAACACAATATTTATATATGTCAATATCTTGATTTTATAGTCTATAATACTATAGAACATAAAATATTAACATTATGATAATGAATTATGATCAAAAAGTAATATTTTTCAAAAACAGTTCTAAGTCTAGAACAACTATTGAAAAAATCTATGTTAGAAAAATATTCTATCTGTATAAATAAAAGTTATAGTATATTTTTCTTATTTATTTCACTACTTACATCAGTCCATGAATCAATTCCATTCTCTAATATATGAAAAGCTATAAGTAACATTCCACATACTGATTTAGTATCCATTGGAGCGTCTTCATCAAATAGAATTTCTTTTACTGAACACCTTATATCATCAGATAAATGTATAATAGTTCCTTTGATTGACACTTTTTGAATAATGTACAGTAATAGTCTTAAAGTTAAATGTGTAAGATTGAACAATTCATTTTTTTCTGTCGGAGATAATGCATTTTCACTGAAAATTTAGAATTTGTAGGTTATTAAAAAAAATCTACATGAAGATATGTTTTAAAGATGACAACTATTTGTAAAGAAAAATGTAATATGCAAAATTACAACAAATACCCAATATTCTTGACAGTTTACTGCTTATTACACCTTCAAGTATTATAGGCAAATAAGATTAAATGAAGAAAAACTGAAATGAACTCTTCTTGTATTTTGTAAATTCATTACTATACAGATAAAAAAAAGAATTCTTTTACTGGGAAGACTAATTTTGTTTTTGAAAGGCATTTAAATTACCTTAAAGTTTGAATACAGCAATGCAGACAGTCCCTTAAGTAACCTGCCAATAAAATTTCAACATTCTTTACTGCTACCGCACCTGGAGCAAAGTTTTCGATACATGTGGCCAGTTTTGCCACTGTCTCTTTATAATGTTTATAATTTTTCTGACTTTTTTCTATCATAGAAGCCATTTCGATAGATAGCATATTAGAAAATTGTTCTTGAATGTTACAATTTTTTGCTGTAAATCTGAAAGTACAAGTTTTCATACATTTGGTTTTCATTTTAAAAGAGTTTATTATTGCTAAATAATATAGCAAAAACAAATTATTTTTATGTACTTTAAACAAACCTTGTAATATAACTTTTAACAGGATGTTTTGCGTCAGCTTGTAAGAATACTTTGACAAGAAATTTTATATTATTCTTATCTTTCAATTCAAGAGTTATTTTCTTTAGCACAGCAAGCTGCCTATCAACACTTATGGCATTTAAAAAACTGTTATGAAGTTCATTTCTATCTGAAATTTAAAGACAATATGTTTATCAATTACAATATCCTTAAAACATCTTTACAAGATATAAACATTTTAAAAAACCAATGGTTAATTCATTTATTAAAAAGGTGAAATTATGACGATATTAATATAAGATTTCTACCTAAATCTTTAATAATATCTTGTGCAATAGACACAGGTTCCAATGCAATTGTGTTTTTCATTTTACATCCACCGCCACTAATTCGTAATGTTAATCCATTCATTTTTTAAAATAAACTTATACTGAAATAAGAAGATAGAGTATTCAGAAAAGAACTTAATTATTTTAATTAATTTTAATTATTGTAACCTCAAATTTCAAATACATAAACATTTCAAAAATGTCAGTAGTAGTTCTAAGCTGTCACATATGAAATATCGCTCGACCAAGGTGACAACTGCCTCTAAACAAGGATTGAAGGGTAACATTTGGTTTGGGCACTATAATCCCATAATGTGCTCAAAACTTATATTGGGAGCTTTCCATTTACACGAAAATAGACGCTGCGTAATTGCAAGACTTGATAGTACACTGTTCCACAGTAAAAAATGTTCTATTAGGTCGCATTCTACCGAATTTTACCAAGACAAAAAACTAAAAATTCTTATTTCTGAGCATTAGTATGAAGAAGTTTAAATAAATAGCAACATAAACAAATTCTAACATACGAAATAGCAGTATACTTTGTTTTCTTCTGTATGTTTATAAACTATATAAATATTTAGAACGATGAAAACGCACTAGTGTCATTTTTGGAGAACTACCCTATTCCATTTAACGCTCTTATCATAGTATAGGTAGAGTTTAATAATATAACGCAGAGTTCTTCTGTGTTTGTAATTGGAAAAATACGATTATCATGTAGTACAGCACAGGTACTAATATTAAATCTATTTATTCTGCAACTTTTGTATTAACAAGTTTGATTGCACAATTACTATAAAATGTTTTTGAGCGTGTACGTGTCCAAACAAAAGTTACTAAGCAGAAGACGTTTATAAATTGAAAGCAATTGAATAGAACTAGTGATGGAAGATTATTAATAAAAGTTGTCGAAATTTGATTTCTCAGTTTATTCGATAAATTCGAATAATAACGGTTATATTCGAAAACTCTGAACTACTAACAAAACTCGCAACTCGACTCACCACTGACTGCGGTTTACTTTAAAAAAGTCAACCGCAATGCAAAGGTTAGTTATTAGAATAATGCGAGAAAAATTATGACACGATAATGCTAAATCGAAAATCGAATAAGGAATAGCACAATTTTCGAATTGTTCGGTTGTCTTTTTTGTAACAATCGTATAAGCTTAAGCTTTTCACAGACACCATTTTACCAAGGCAAAGTATTATACTAAATCTATAAAAAATGTAGAGATGGAAAATGTGGTAATTTAATTTGGGGTAAATTAATTATCTGTGTTGGTTTTCAAAATTTTAAATAGGGTAAATAAATAAGGTTACTTAAAGTTTTATTTTATTATGCCTTTGAATACATAATATAGTTTTGATTTCTTAAGAAAAAATATTTATCTACGATACTACTTCCTACTCAGTCTTGGCGGGCTCCAATGAGATCTCCTCTGAATGTTTCTTCTTGCCTCTCAAATTTCATTGGAGTTTCTTCGATTTTCTCAAGATTCTCCGGTTCATCTTCTATCCTGCTGTCGTCTGTATTATCCCCTGTAATTAACATTTATTAACATATATTTACTTGTACATCTACATTAAACTGAATATATACGTAAAACACATTGATTTTTAACTTAAAGAATATTTAAACAACAAAGTTAGTAGATATATATTGTTAGCATTAATATTGTTTATACAATTAAAACTAATATATACTCTTAAAATAACTCATTTTAAATTATATATAGCTACCGTTTTATATTTTTAACAAACGAGTCTTCATGTTATATAATTACTGTGGTTAAAATAACTTTAGTTGTTAAGATATTTGTACACGAATAATATTGGTTATAAACTATACCTAAAAAAGGCAACATATACATTTTTTAGTCTGCGTACGAGATTCATAAGTTTAGAATTATCAGCAAAAATAGTTTATTTGAAGATAATAACTTTATTGGACATCTCTATAAATAAAAGCACTTATGTATTTACGAGTATAACTAAAAAGGTTTTGAACACATTACACGGACAATGAGGCGTTATTTCATGTTATTTAGACACGACATCCATTCTCCACAGTTATAATTAATTATACCTGGATATTAGTGCCAAGTGTATTAATGGCACCATTAACGGCATTCGATATGGATAACGTGGTACCGTTTATTACGGCACCAATGGTACCTATGAGACCATTTACAAAATTGCCCCACGCAGTCACTATGAAAATAAGATGGTAGAGAAATAAGAATTTTTAAAAATTAGGAATATTGTGCTAAGACGAAGTCACACATCGATTTACAAATTGCATTAAGAATAATATGTTTGAAAGAATGTTTTTAATAGTTAAACATTAAAAGTTCTTGTGAATGTTAAAACTAAATGAAAATAAAAGAATTACAGAAGTGTTATAATAAAAGAATTCAGAGATTCTTTATTAATAACATTAATAGATTCGGACAAAAATCTAAATCGTTGCCAAAATCATGAAAAACTTCTTAAAAATCA
>JAOSYY010000016.1:4248754-4264102 GCA_025727935.1 Hebomoia glaucippe
GTCCCATCATCAAAGGTGTCATAACTACTATCACCCGTTTTCGTCTTCGGGAGTAGTCTTCAAACACCCTGTATATGTTAAGGTTATACGTTTTAATGATATGTTAAGAAAGGAGGGGAACCATTTCTTGAGGCGATATCCCTCACATAGAAAGACTCAAATGTGCGAAGAGTTTCAATGGAGATCTCATTTCGAGATTTCACAACACTTGTTAGTGGTACCTTAGCTGTTTTGTTTTATAGAATAAGTTGAAGATGCCTAATAATAAACGAACAATCTAGAGCAGTCACTAGTTGATATTTTAGAGTCTATCATGTTTATAAAATTAATTTATCCCTCCCCAAAATTGTAAAGAATTTCCCTTTGATTTTGATATTGGCCATAAATAGTTCAAAATGTGGCAAGGATTTTGAGTTTTACATGATTGCCATTAACATAGTGACTAATACAATACAATAAAACGTATTCATTGACGTTACACCGTTAACATTCTGATACACATAACAACTTCAAGATCTTTAATTGCTAGATCTGATGTATAGAAAGAAAATAGCTAAATTTCCTTAAAAAGGATGTATGGGAGGGAGATAGTATTTCGTAATGTCATTAAGCGTTTTAAATAGTTTTTACATTTAAATATCTACTACATATAAAAAATATGTCTCATTTTCTGTCCCTAATTTAAAGTGCCAGTCAAAACAATTGAATCAAAATTATAAAGGAAAAGCGGCACAAATTAATGGGAAGTCCTGGACTAAAAGTTAGTGTGCTTTTTATCAGTGCGATATAACAAAGTTCTTCCCCAAAGTTATCACAGCAGCGATGTAGTCAAATTAACATAATACTTATGTAACTATGTATACACAGCTCATTGTTCAATTTAATATTTAACATTTAGCTAATATAATAAAGAAAGAAATATATAGGTAGTTACATATTCTTTTAGTGTATATTTATTTAAAAATAATGTAATAGCATTTACGTAAAAATGCTGATCTAAATATAAATTGATGTTTGACATTTACTGGAGAGCTGTCTAAAATTTAAATCTCTCATTCTTTTGTTATTCTTAAAAATTGGTTCGCTTAGTTGTCTTACAGCTTATATGATTGAATGAGGTGTTTGTTGCTTAACCACAATCGTGGGAATTCGCCATATAATTGTTTAATAACAGATTAACGAAGGGCTCCCCAGACTAATGAATCATTATGTTGGTAGGGAAAATCCTGTCTTTTACAAATGAGTCAATTATTTAGATCAAGGGCATCTACAGTACTGACCTATCATACCAGAATCTGTTTCTACGTAACATTCTTCTGAAGTACTGAAATTTATCAAAGATATTGCAATCCAGTTTCAGTCTGGCAAGTACAGATACAACTTGTATGACAACTTGAACAATGCAAATTTATTATAGAGTTGTTATGTATTATTCGTTTTAATTAATCGTATGAGTTATCTTTATAAGTATATTAAAATACAGCAACCGTATTTTTGTGTTTAAAAATCTATCGATGAATTATTTCCAAGAGTGTTTAGTATATAATGTGTAATATATAGTATTTTGAAACCCGATTTCTTATGAAACAATTTATTACGTTTCTTCTAGAGCTCTGGACAACAGATGAGAGATAATAATACTTCTCGATTTGCTTTTAAGTTATCGTAAGCAATCGATTATTAAACCAGAAAGTCAATTTTCACTAACGCATTAAATCCACTAAAAAAAATTGTAGTTTTATTTTGATATAAGATCATATGACGTAAAATACACTAACTGTGCGTGGAAGTGAATACATTTTTATACAGTATTCATAGTTATTCTCTTATTCCATACACTAAAAAAGTAATAACTTATTTTAATATTGAAAACATGTTTACAGCATAATAATACGCCAGGAAACCTTCACCGAGACACAAATTCAAAACAACCTCTCCTCGAGCCAGACAAACCACATCAAACACCTCCACTTGCAGGTAAAATATTTTTTTTTTTTTTAAATGATGATAACACTAATTAAGGGCTTCTAGCAAGAATAGTTTCACGAGAAATATCAGTGCAAAAGTGCCTAAGAGGGTTGCACTTTTGATTATAATATTTGACAAACAATAATTGATTTATATTTTATGATTTTCAGTGACGTTTTTCTTGGACTATTGAAAGACTTTTATAATAAATTTACAGAAATTAGTTCACCGTTTTAGAAGTTTAAACATTAAGAAGAAATTGCTTTTTTCACATTTGAATATTAGTACGATATAAATTTTAGTTGAGTTTGCTACTATTCACTTTAAAAAATTAAAGGATTACAGAGTATTGTTGTTTTTTTAATAGTCACCGTCGTAAATAAATATCAATATTCTTCCTCCCACTTCTCCCGTTCGAGTCGCTCACGAATCACTTGTTCGACTATCGGAGTGAGGTAGAGCTTGTCTTCCTCGAACTTGGTCCATTGTTCTTTTGGCAAGACTTCCCTAATTAAAGAATATTGTAGGGCTCTTATCATGCGATAGTTTCTCTCATCGACAACTTCTGGTGGGAGACGACGCAAAGCTTCTAGAACGTCGTCATCCTCGTATAAACAGTCATCTCGCAACAACCCATACTTGTTGAACCCAGCCAAATTGTAGCACCACTTCCTTAGAGCAACGTTACTCATCAGCATTCTGGTCACTCTGAAAGCCATGCTTTAGATCAATAATTAAATATTCACAACAATAAAAACTTAATGTTGTCAAATAATCAGAAAGATGTGGGTAATTGTTTCTGAAATGTCAAAGCGATTTATAAAATAGTTTTTAAGGAAAATTGTAATTGTGCGTAGGTTGTATTAAAATAACTTATAATAAAACATTGATTATAATTGACGGTATTTTTTCCGCTTTAATTTCGTATCTTTGATTATAACATAGAATTATTAAATAATTATATACCTTATGAGCTTTTCCTTTAATAAGTTATGAGATCCCGTAGGGCCCATGCTGTGCTCAGTTCAATCGAGCCAAGTATTTCTATTTTGTTTCCGTACGGTATAATTTTGTAACCGTGCGTCCCACTGTTCTCATTGTAAGCATTCTTGTATTTATTTCCTAAAAATGATCTGCTCTTCATGTACTTTTTAATTACGAACATATTACACCTCTTTTATTCAGGTCCAGAAATAGATGACTTGGATGACATTCCCCACGATGACTCTAGTCATTTTCCGGGCATCGATGATGGTCTACTGGAGCCCGAGAATAAGGAAGGAAAACCACATGATAAAGGTATAAAATTTTCAGATTGTATTAATTAGTATTCGAATAATAACAATGTGGTAATAGGGTTGATTCTTCATATTTTTTTATAACTAACATTAACATAAGAAATGAGTCTTCTACGAAAAAATAGCATATAAGTAGAGAGATAAATAACATTTTAATAAATTATAATCAATATCTTTTCAGATATATATCTTATTAAACCTCTTTTTCTAAATAAAACGATGTGAATATGAAAACTTAGTTGTTAGAGCCGTTTACACGACACACGTAATTAACCATAGTAGTAGGTAAATTGGAATAATGAGATACTAGAAGTGTAATAGCATCTACTTATTTTCAGAACGATTGTCGTCAGAAATAACACACACTTATAAAGCAACATACTAAATAAATACGATAAATGCACTCATAAGCAAATGAATGATTTACAATTCAATTTATATACGAATCTTATTATTCTAATGTCTAAGTAGAAAATCTGTTTAAAATTTCTTCTAAAAAAGAAATCTTTTTTGTTTCAATAAAAATTTCTTGTTTCAATATTACACACTATTGTGTGTAATATTGAAACGAGAATGATTGCTGCGTCGTTGTCGTTTTGCCCACAAATATATAAAATTTGGGGGTGAAAATTTGTAGTTGTTTGTATTCTTACATGCTGTATCTTGAAAAATAAAAACAAAAAAATTTGTCTACAACAAACAAAAAAAAATTAGGTGTGAACTACCCTCAACATTTGTGGGATGAAAAATAGATAGTAGCCGATTCTCAGACCTACTGAATATGCATATAAAATTTCATAAAATCGGTCGAGCCGTTTCGGAGGAGTATGGGAACGAAGATTGTGACACGAGAATTTTATATATTAGATATGCAAAGTCTCTTTTGCCAAGGTTAAATATCGTTTTTGGCAGGGGCCCAGGCATAAATAATTTTTAAAGAATGACCGTATATGATTCTATTCTTTAAGTAAAAGTAAACTTGTTTAAAATGTTTTATGAAAAAATAAGCAGTTTAAATAGAAACGATAACAGCATAATGGAATACATATTGTTCATTGTATGTACTAAATATTATCATGTTTAAGGGATGTGGCTTGAATCATAAATAACAATTGTGGCTCTTTACCACACGTATCTAAGTAACATATAATTTTCATTCATTAATTGCGCTTTTTGACATATAATTTGTCTGCAATAATAAAACATGGTATGTCCTCGAAGGAAAATGTACCTGCAAATTAGAGTAGGTTAAGCTATTATATTTTATTTCTATGTTTGGTAGTCTCTTTGAATGCGTGTGTTTTTAATATGTGATAACAAAGCTTTGAATCTAATTTTACGATAATGTCTATAGTAATGTAATGTAATGTAGAGTGAAATGTATTATAATTAATTTGTTGTAAAACGTAGGAAATTATTGTTACAAACCCGATCAATTAATGACATTCGATTACTGTGCTAGTATGTCCAATGAAGTATAGCGCTGATTTAAAAAAGTTTATTTTACAGACGGTGATAAATATCCGGAGGGCAACGGGTCACACTCGACGCACGTCGGAGATGGTACAGACGACGGTAAATGGCTTTACCCGGCTACCGACGAGACTGATTTTCCATATGGTGATTGGCATGCACTCACGCACACTAAAATACATTGAATCACACTACATACAACGCACCCTTTAAATGCGAGAGAGTTTTAAGTTATCCAGGCTCAACTAGATGCAAATAGTGAGATGTGTTTATAAATTTCAACTTCTGTCAAAATACACGTTGTAAGCCACATACAAAGTTTTATGTAAAGGATTAGAGCAATCGAGTTTTTTGTACGAAGTTTTAAAATAAAACTAGTCTTTATAATAAAAACACAAATTGTATCAATCTGGCAGACGTTTTAAGGTGAAACAAAGTCCACCAGACTTCATTTCTCATGAATAATTCAGAAATAAATAATTTATATTTCGAATATTATGTTATACAAGTAGTCAAGTATACAAAAATTCTGTTAAAAGTTTAACGATACAATATTTACTTTACATTTTTTACGTCATAATTTATTTATTTAATTAAGTTGCAACAACATTGCAATTTCTCATACTGAAAGATGGTATTAGGTATATTTCGCAAATTATTTTTCAAAATTGCAAAACCAGTGCAATATTTTTATATTTAGAATTAATTTTATTTAAAACAAGGAAACCTTTTAGTACAACCTTGATTTACTCTTTTAAAAATGCATGTTACCACTCATCGCATACATCAGCTATTTAATTGCATCCCTATTTGGTTTTTATATGTATTAAACTGGTTTCTGAAGAGCTAACGCTTTAAACACCTGTGAAGTCTAGAAAATGTAATGATGTTGATTATGTTTATAAGTTACCTATATAACTTTAAAACGTTCTTCATAAGATAAACTTAATTGCCCTTCTTTATCATTTAGCATTTTAAGAATGAGGTCAAATAGGTAGATAAGCAGTATTGGATGTATTTCGAAATATATATCTAGGCTTACATCACAAGTCTATATGGGGTGTAATAAATTATAGTATGTTTATATCGCCACATGGTTTGAAGCACATTAATTGAATAAACATTAAACAGCCTAAGTTACACTCTTGTATTCATCTGCTATAAATAAATCTGTATAGGTTTTGAATGTTCGCCGTAACATACAGATATTAGATACATTTAGGAAATACTGGTTTTTGTGACGACTAATAAAACGATACGTAAAAAAATTAGGAATTATTTTAGTAATGTTGACATAACAGATATACTTTCTTATTTATGTGTTTTTAAGATAAATATTAAAACTAGCTGTGCCCTAAAGTTTTATCCACCTTGATTTTATGTATACGTCTAAGTTAATCCTTATAACATAGCTATTTTCCTGTGAAAGTAGTTACTTTCACCGTCTTACCTTAAAGATTAAAAATATGTTAAATTTGGGTATTAGCGATAACAGACAGACAAAAATTATGTTTTGTTACAAGTACCTACTGTATCCATATCATAGGTATGTATACATATCTTAATATGTATTTTTAAAAAGTTGTCATCCGAATATTACAAAAACACCATAATTATATGTCGATTTATGATGTTACATAAAATATTATTTTCTATTCAAATCTAGTAAAATAATTTAAAATAAACGTACATGACAGATAAAAGATATTGCTTTTTAATGCATAATTTAATTTATAACATCGTGTTTGTTACAAAAATTTTATGAGCAATTCGTTAAAGTTAAAATTATTTTTGTATTTTGCTTAACTTTTTTGCAAACTGTTCTTATTGTATTTAGGTGCATAATAACGTATTGTTTTATATCCAAATAATGCATATGATTAATCGTATTGAATTGATAAGCATCGAATAACTTAATCCATAATGAGGAAGTAACTTTGTATCTACTTACTACACTGGCCGATTTGAATAAAATATGTCACATTCTTTCTCTTTAGTCTGTAAATATTACCAAATTTGGAATTTTCTTTGCAAAATGTGCTGTATTCTATATATTGGTGCTGGCTTGATGCTCATGACTGGATGATTTTGGTTGAATGTTGTTGGCATTAAACGGCCTTGGGTTAATTTGATGGTATTTAAGTTTTTTAAAGATAAAACTATTTATTATATCTGCTTATATTATGTGGCCAAACAAATATGGTATTACAACTAGCATAAAATAACTTTTAAGGTATTTTTTTCACGAGCTTATTAATTATGGTTGTTATAACTAGTTAGATAATTAATGTATACTTTACAGACTATGGCGCAAATGGCTTGGGCAGCAGGTTTGGGGGCGATGATAGACCGATTTCCCCGATTCCTGGAGTAAGTTTTAACCTAATTATATTAAATTTCTATTTTAGTAAAATATTTTCTAAATAACGTTACTAAAGATGTATGTTTATTTTCCAGTCGAGTCCAGACGTAAATACCTACCAACAAAAAAAGAATCTTGCCCAGGGCATGATGGACCTGGCACTGCTCTCGGCGAACGCGAACCAATTGCGATATGTTATCGAGGCAGCTTCGTCACACGCCTACTACTACCCCAGCTTAACATTTATCACACTTAGCATTATTCTACAGGTAACTACAAAAACTGCTTAAAAACGAACCTCTAAATTTAAATAAAGGATTTCCGAAAACAGATTACTATAGCAACGCTCTTAATGCCATAATAATCAAACTAATTTTGTATTTTGTTCTTTAAATTAGAAATAGACTAAGTAATAATTAGTTCTGAATCCATATGAGCGTCCGAAATTAATAATGAAAATAGCGTACCATCTTTGGTTTCGCGAATGTTACCTAAAAAAACCATTTTAGCCAACATAATTTTGACTACAAGCCTTAAACTTTCAGATCGCAGTTGGAGTTGGCCTTATAATGAACAGTCGTTATAACGTCACAAAGGAAGAAGACATTTGCAAAGCGGATAAAATAAATAATTTCACCGTCCTTGGGGTGTTTCTTATAACAATCGTGAATGTGTTTATAACTTCGTTTAGTGTTGCTACTCCAGCTGCAATTGGCTCTGCCGTAGTTGCAGCATCTAGTGGAACAGGATAGTTTATACAATACAATCTTGAAGACTTAATCAGCGGTGAAAGGATTTTGAAACTCAAATAAGACTGATCAAAACGTTGCTGGCAACAACTAAATTTGGACGTGAGAGAATATTACGGTTAAAGAACTACATGAACGTATCTATTTACATTTTCTCAATTTTAATAGTGACAACATTTTACTTTTCGAACTTTTACATTTTTTATTAATAAATACAAATAAAACTGGCGAGAAAAAAGTTATATATTGACTGATTATGTGGATGAAATAGGATAGGTTTTATAAAAGGAACGCCTATATATAGATAAACATTTTCATCTAATTTTTTAGTGTGGAGAAATAGCGATGATGATGAGCATGTTGATACTTTTTATAGATATGATATTTTAATAATCATAAATAAACCAGGTAATCCTTAAGCTATCTCACAATGCGCACACATTGCAATGTCAGCTTTTATTGTGTCTCTCTCCAAGCAGATATTTTTTGTAGATTTTCTACTGATGTAAAGAATACCAAATCGTTGTACATCAAGTGGCCGTGTTATTATTGAATGATTTCATACTACTCAATTTACACTACACTTAGTACGGACTTTTTGAGGCAGCAACTCTTGAGAAACGTTATCTTAAAGTCGTGACATAACGACTATTTTATACGCATTTATTATTAGTAACTGTTGAGAATCTCGAATTAATGTAATATATAATATAATCTTAGTTGTTTAGATCTTTATACTGTCAATCTTACATTTTGTGTGTATGATAATTATAAGCAGGTTTTATTACAAATATATTTAATTGTAGATATCGCTGGAAATGTTATTTTTTGTTATATGAATATAAAATTCTGTAGGTACTTAGTTTTACCCACGTTATAAAAAACTCATCTCCCTATAATATAATTGTACCAAGCAGTGACACTTCATAGTAGAAAAAAAGATTCATAATACTATACTAACCAACCACGATTCATAATACTACATTTTCACTTACAACTTACAATTCATAATAATACTATACAGTATATAGTAGTTCAAGTGGCACGCTTCAAGGATTTTATCTTTCTCTGTTCCAAAATTCATGGAAGTTGTTCAGCTTTAAAAAAGACAGCCGTTAAGAAGTTAAAAAATTAACTTTCTTTTATAAGTATGTATAATAAACAAAAATGCTAGTTCTCCCTTCTCAATTTAAACATTTCCATTGTAGCGTTTTGTATTAAATATTTTTGCACAAACCAAAGCACATTGGGGTGTCGTTCAGGCCATTGGGTACCCACTTTTCATACCGTCGCGGTAAGTCGGTAACAATAGTAAAGCATAAATCAATAGAACCCGAGTTCACATCGTAATAAAACAACAATTCAGACTTCAAAATGTATTGAATAAAAAAACAAATCTAATAAAGGTGGAAATTTTAAAATAATAATCTATAAACAGTTGTAATAGTAAGTGAACGCTTGCAGACTCGTGCTAATACAACCGCCTCGCCCTACTTTATCATAAGTAATTATACACATCGGCAGGCCAGATATAAAATTTTCACCATCATCAGTTAACCTTTAACCAAGCATTGATTTTTGACACTATCAAATCCGTCAAAGCTATTTTTATACCACAGTTAATAGATACTGATCAATAAAATCACCACTAAGTGTCGACCGAATTATATTAAATGCATATGTGTCGATTGTTGCGGTATAATACCTAACCCACCGTTTTATCACCGATTTACAATTAAATACTAAAAACATTAAAAACTAATACAAATTCAAGGGTGACAAGACTTGTGACGTTTCTGATCATAGAGTGATATTTAGCCAATGGCGACTTAAAAGGAACACAAATATGTTTCAATTTATTTAAATTCACATAAATTTTCGCGCCCTTGTCTTTGGCATATATTGGTTGCGAAGTAATATCAATTACTTTTTCTTACCATTCTCTATTTAGAGAACATCTTAGGGAAAACAAAATGTTTATACCTCACTCCACCGAATTTGTTTGAAGCATTACAGTTGATTGTTAATCATTAATAAACAGTTTATTCGTATAGAGCCCTATGATTCACCCACAGAGACGATTTCTAATTTATATTCGAGAATATCTTTTATCAAACCTTTAATGGTTATAGTTAACATTCTTTTAACAACCAATTTATATGTAACCAAACAAACATTCGATTTTAAAAGCGTCTGTAGTTTTAAGATAGTTCGCATTAGCTAATATGATGTTATGTTGACATTAGCTATACTTACGAATAGGTGGACCGTTGCTCGATAAGTACGATTATGGAATATTGTCGTCCTCTTACTAGCTTTCCTGGCAAACTTATGGTCATGCCAGAACGTTTGTATTTTTTTTAAATATCACTCATTTCCACTATTATAAGTTAATCTAATAAAACATTATAAAAAGTTGCTACAATATGTAGTTTAACTTTTTAAAGAAAAAAGATATACAAAAAAAATCTGACAAATAAGGTAAAAATATAACTCAATATTTTAAAGGTCAGTTGTACGCCAAGCGTTCACAGAGATTTTGTTATACATCTAAAATCCTATAGAAGCGTTCGGTTAAATATGTTTTTCTTTACATATTAAAATTTAATGACTTGTAAAAATTCTAATTACTTAATATAATATGCGCGGGGTCCGTTTTAGATTCGTGACTTTCGTTCATTCGATTCCTACGTACATCGTAACTATTAGTCGTTATTCTAAAAATAAACGGGAAAGTCTTTTTTTCTTATGCAATATATAAGAAATGAAATGATATAAAATCTGAACCTTAAAAAACAAAATTATTATTTTATCTTAATTATTAAGATCAGCAGGATCGAACATGCTTGTTTATTATGATAATAATAATCAGAGCTAATTGATTATTAAAGACAAGGGCGGATTTGGGGAATATAGAAATGTACGCTGGAACCGAATGTAACGCACCGTGTGTCGCACACGCGCCTAGATCGCGTCGATGTCCACGTCAATGTCGCCGTCATCGTCCTGCGGCTGCGGCTTGGCGGGCGCGGTACTCACAGCCTTTATGGGGGTGGCCTTTGCGCGGTCGTCATATTCGATCTGTAAAAAATATTACCATAGACATAAATATTACGGAAAACATGCTAAGCATCAAAACCGACTACTGGACGCGATGATTGATGATTCAAATGTATAGTGATCCTATACGATTTGTAAGAAATAATACTTTTCCGATTCAAAAACGCTTGATATTAAGCAGATTTTTCTTTATAAATACCTCGATATCTTCTTCCTCCTCGCTGGACTCCTCCTCATCTGCCTGCTGCAGCCACTCTATGAACGGTTGAGCTTTTTTCACCACGTCGGCGACGACTTCCTTGGATGCGTATTTGCGGGATGGTTTCGCTGCCCATTCGATTATTGTCTTCTCTTCCACGATGTCCAGGTCGTACAGGAGCTGAGGAAACATTATTGCATAACAAAATCTCTTCTAGCGGTTATCGCCAGGTACGGGCAAAACGTCGAAGTCACCTTGAGAACGGCGGGCACGCGTGGTAGCAGCACGGGGTTATGCTGGACGAGAGCGGTGAGCGCGTGCAGGGCAGCGCGAGGTGCACGCGGTTCTAGGCGCGCCAAGCGCAGAATCAGCGCACGGTGCTTGCGGACATCGGTGGCCAATGTTGCGGCGCGCACCAGTATCTCGAACGCAACCAACAGAGCTTTCGACTTTACGTCCAGCCTGAAATGAACACAATATTATTGGATTACCAATGTCGTGTCCACTTTGCAGTGCATTATATTTACTGAGCCTTATTAACTAGATACATACTTTAGTCAGTTTTAATAAACCTACATATGTAGTTCTTTAAAAGAAAAGTTAAATAAAAACCTCTGTCGATAATCACTAATTCCAACAAATTTTGTTTGTTCAGATATTTTCATTAAAATAAATTCTATACAACTAAGTCAATAGGTGTGAAGAAGAAGCTTTCTATTCATAATTACCGATCAGCCTCATGCACGATCTCATTAATGGCTTTGCTGCCTTCCACGTCACCCGCGTCCGCCTTCTGCTTGAGGAACGAGTAGAACAGATCCATGCGCTGCTTCTCGTTCTTTTCACTGTCCTCCGAAACGGTCATACTCTTGGCACCCTCAGTCAGATCTATCAACAATCATTATATTCATTTACAACATTAATAAATTCATTAAATTATATTAAAAACTCATTTAAAATTTAGTCAATTACGGACAAATACCGACCTACAGTCAGTAGGTCCGTATTTTTTAAAATATAGTATTACAATTTTTGAAGGTAATCTTAGCAATCATGTAGACAGTTTTAAATAAGAAAGTGGAGGCCAACCTTGCATGCGAGCTCTGACCGCGGCCTCGCTTACGTCCACAGTCCAGTTACCGTCGTCGTCATCATCGTCCTTGGCCTTCTCCTTTTTCGTGCTCTTTGGATTGGGGGTTGTCGGTGTTATGGGAACGTCGCTGTCCTGTAATATAAAAATAGATTATTAGAAATAGAAAACATTGTAAACAACTGCAGAAATGACTTGAGCACTATTGTTAAAACAGCTGAGCTAGAGGCTGATAAATCTTAGTTAAGTAGGGAGTTTAACTGAATGAATATGCAAAAATGTCTAATTAAAAACCGATAAATTTTTTAAAAGCTATTAAGCTCATGGGATTTTCATGTTGATTTATGCAATTTAGTTAACAGTAAGAATTGCCGTTCAGTAAACAAAGATTTTCAATGTACTAACGTTCTTAGCTTCAGCTTCACCGTCGTGATTTCCATTAGCGGCTGGACCACTCCTCTTTGACCGCTTGCCCCGGTTGCCTTCCGTTAACGATGAACCCTGTAACATAAGAAAAACGTGTTAGATTCGTGATACCTTTATACCCAATAATATTATATGAAATTTTTATAAAGCTTCTACATTTTATCAATCACAAAGGTCCCCATCTAGGTGATGTGTATAAACAAAAATGACGAATGAAACAAAAACTGGCGCGTTTTACGTACTTGTGTAGCTACACTCATAGCTGTTAGTCAGAAAACATTTAATTGTAAAATATTACGCTGGCGTTTGGCACTGCTTACTAGCGAAAACTGATTGATACATACATTCACAGGTCAGAAGGAAGTTCCTGCCCCATCAAATAATTAAGTGATGGCATTAACGGTTGACGTTTAAAGAACAATGGGGCCTCACCTGTACGCTAGGGTCGGCTGCAGGCGGATTCTTGAGTATGAAGGTGTTTAGCTTGTGATTGAAGTCGAGCTGCCCATGGTAACCACACGCCTTGCAGCCCTGCGAGATAGTGTTGCGCTTCGTTGACACGATCAGCTCTGTCTCGGGATTGTCGCACTCCGGGCACAAAACGAACTTTCGGATGAAACTGGAATTAATTTTTACTATATATAGTTTTTTATATTGTGATAACAAGTAATGTCCATTTATTTTGTGAATTAAAAATTCTGATCCTGTGCTCTATGCTTCGCCATTTTATTCGCTATTTTTGGCAAATTTTAATCTTGTGCACGAACCCACGCAAAATCTCCATTATGTAAATGTTTACCCATCGAGTAGGTCTTGAAGCTTGGCAGAATCGTGGCTTCCGTTGACAATAAAGCGCTCGTTCTTATAGTCAAACTGAGTCTGAGCGCCCAATTCGCATCCAAAGTATTTTGTTGGGTCTGAAACATAAAAAAAAAATTGTATCATATAATTATTTAATTTATTGAACAATTCTTAACCACGGGTTGACATTGTGGTTAGAATTATCGACCATATAATAAAAAAAATGGAAATGTATGATATTTTACAATAATGATATTGCTAATGAGAATGTTTGTCAATCATCAATTTGTAAACAATATAAAATGTAATGGAAAATAATAGCACATGATGACAGTAATATAATAATCATTAATTCATTTTAAATCTAGTCCAAATCAACACCCTAAATTACCACAATTTGGCTTTACTATAAATGATTCATATGTAGTTATATTACATGAGACAATTCTAGTAATAAGATGTAATTATTTTTGTAAGAAAGTCTTTCTTGATTTTTCTAAAAATTTTCATCAAAGGGCGATATAGTTGAAACTTTATTTATTAATAGCGTCATGTACTCACAGGTGGCGGGTCGGCCCAGCGCCTTGGCCACCTCGATCATGTTGACAATGACAGTCTTGATGCCGTTTCCTTTGCCCTCCACCTTGGCGCAGATGCGCGGCATCTTATAGCGGTAGAACGCGTCGGCCACATTCCGGTTCACATTGACGGACCCCATCGCTTAATTCTATATGCTCACTTAGATAATACTAACTAATTATTCCAGGGGTGGTTTTTTTTTGACACTGGATCTGAAAGAGATGGTTGACGATAATCTGAAATTGAATTAAAATAGCGTGAGTTATCATCTTACCAGGCTCTCTACATTCAGCAAGTTGGATTGTAATGTAGGCGAGTATTAACTGCTTCGGATGGGCAATTTGAGAAGTACGAGCTCTCGAGACCATCACGGAAATCACTAGTTCGTTGTTGTATCCCATTTTTATGCTTACCTATGCATTTTAGCTGAACGCAAAGAATTAAATAATGAAATTATATGTCCAAATCTAATCAACGCCGCTATTGCAAAGAAAGAGTAATCATTCGTAAGCTGCAAGATCTAACGTAATTTGGTTATGACTAGCGCGTCCCGGGATGTCGAAACGGTAACTGAATACTATAAATATCAAAGCTTTTTAAATTAAATTTTAAAATATGATATTGTAAATGGTGTACTAAATGTCAACTAAATGGCCGGCGTCTACGCATCACATGATTTTGTAAGGCAAGCTGCATGTTACGCAAACTACATGTCAAACAAGCTAAGCGACTGTCAACTATGTCACATAAACTACACGTCAGTCAACTACATGTTAAAATCACACAAGCTTCGCGTCAGAGAACCGTATGTACCGTGAACTATATGCACGTATGTCAACTACATAACACGCAAGCTAAACGCGGCGCCACTCACCGGTAGCGTGTTGGCGGGGCACGGTAGCGTCTACAGTGGCATGCGGGCCGAGTGCACCCGCGGGGCGCGCCAGTCACGTTTGCCGCAGTGGCAGCAGCTTCCGATGTCTGTTACTGCAAAACTTTGATCTTCTGCAACATATAGCGTCGCGGCTACTCGTCGCAACCGACAACACACCGGTTGCGTTATGTTTTTTTAATAGGATTTATTTGTCAATTTATTTTGACTTAATCGACTTCTACTTTACTATCGATTAATAGAAATATTGACAGTTACGTGGACGCAATGATAGCTTCGCTTCATAGAAATACAAGTCATCTATTGATGATTATTCGTATTCGAAATTCGTCTGTTAATTTTGATGGTGTCACAAATAATTCAAATTAGAATAGTTAAAACGTAACGTCACGTCAATAATTAATAATAGAATAGAAATCATTAATTGCGATTTTGAAATCATCTTGTAATA